>JAXCGZ010016377.1:0-21204 GCA_037179515.1 Halocaridina rubra
ACTGTACTAGCCAGCAGGCGAGGATTCATAGGGATCTGGTGATAGGCTTTTAACAAATCAATTTTACTGAATATCTTTTTCTTGTAAAGCTTTAATGACACACTACTAATATGTGGTAAAGTATATTTATCTGGCTTGGTCAAAGTATTAAGTTGCCTAAAATCACCACATACTCTCCACTCTCCTGGCTTAGGTTTAGGAACTAAATGAATGGGTGAAGCCCAAGGTGATTTAGAAGGTTGTACAATTCCCATATCCAACAACTGCTTAAATGCTTCCTTGGCGGCAGAATATTTGTCTGGAGCCAACGGACGACATCTAGCAAATGTCGGAGGAGAACTCCCTGTATCTATATAATGAAAAACATTAGAATTCTTGAAAGAATTATTAGCTGTAAGAGGCTTAACACAGGACAAGAGTGAGGGAAAATCTTGGAACAACTGTTGTACAGAATCAGGTAAATAGTTCAAATTATTAATCACATAAACATTATGATTTGCAATATCACCTTTTACAGAACATTGTGTTATATTGTCATGTAAAGTTTTATTCTTACAATCAATAAACAATCCAAAATTGCAAAGAAAATCATTACCTAATAAAGGTGTACATACATCTGCTACAACAAATGTCCAGTTAAATCGACGGCGCAACTGCCGAATATCAAGGTCAAGAATAATTTCACCATAAACTTTTATTGACTCACCAGTGGCCGTAGAAATATTAACTGCTGTTGGCCTTAATAAAATTTCTGAAACATACTTATAAGGAATAATGGAGACTGCAGCTCCTGTATCCACAGTGAAGACCATGTCACTACAACCAATTTTGGCTACAACCTGTAGAAGTGGCAGAACAGAAGTGGCCGTAGCTACAATTTTCTCTTCTGTCTGCTTTATTAGTTTTCCGAACTAGGAAAATTCCGTGCGGGCGACAAGGACCTAGACGTTGATGCTAGGGACGGCGCTCTAGAAGAATCCTTCATCTGGATATTTTGAGATTTATTCGGCCATTGGCACCACGGCTTGCACCAATTAGCCTGAGTTCCATAATATAAATGGGCACGACAAACTTTTGGACGTGGATTTTGATGGAACGGTGGCACTCCTAGGCCTACAGGTGGATTCTTGGAAATTGATACATACTGGGATGTACTAGCTTGACGAGAAACTGACGACTGATCAACAACATTGATGGGCTTAGCCCTATTATTATTTTGAGAAAATACAACTAGCTCATCTGCAAGCTTGCCTAAAGCTGGTAAATCCATATTTTGCTGAGAGGCTAAAACTGCCGAAATACTACTGGGAACTGCTTGCAAGAATTTATGTTTCACTAGGTCATCTGTTACTCCTAATTTAGAAGCAGTTCTGCGAATTTCTTCTAAATAAACTGAGGGCTTGCCATGCATTACTGTATTACTTATCAAATCATTGAAAAGTTCAGGCTTGGTCTGTTCAAAAAGATTTGTGAGGTATGCTTTAATTATATCATAGTCTCTCCTATTTAAAGTGTCTTGGGGAACACGTTCTACAACAGTAGGGGGGCAAGGCAGATAACACATGGACAATTTTTGTTTCACTGGATTTCACATTTGCTAAGCCAAATTGAGCTTCAAGAATAGAAAACCACCCTGAAACGCAGGTGTCCATGAATGCAGGGGCTTTCACTGCTATGTGCTTGACAGCACTAGACTTACCATCATCAGAATCGGGCATTGTTTATGACAGCTTATCTTGGAGTACAAATACTGAAAGAAACCTAGGCCTTGCCTACCGGTATGATGCTGAAGAAATTTTGTCACTGAGGCCTATCTTGTCAATTACAAATATCTTGTCACTCCTATATCTTATCGCTCCGGTGGTCACCACTTTGTAGTTCTATGTTGTCAAGATATCAAGATTACCACAATATCATTTAAGGTATCAAAATTCATTTATTTTTCAAGCAATTTTATGTATCGAAAATGAACAGACCAAAAGTATCACATTAGACAAAAAAGGCGGCAATAAAGAGTCAGTGTTGCCATAAAACAGAAAACCAAAACAATGTACAGTTCGTTATGACAAAAAGAAGCAAAATTAAGGGATCAGTTTAGAACAACAACAAAATTATTAATAAATAAAGTAAAAATATATATATCCATTAATAAATAAATTAATATATAAATAAAGAAGACATATATCATACCACTACAACACTCCAAATAAAGAAAGAAAATACACTATGCCACTACAGGTTTACTATAGTGGTCCCTTGCAGGCAAATGACAGTGATGCAAAGGAGAGACAGTATTTTAGGTGCAACAAAGGATACGAGAAAATAAACTATGGGAAAAATGGGCTACTGGTATCTTTACATTTTAGGAAAAAGAGAATTTTTAATATTAAAATATTAAAGAAACTACTGAAATGTATCTAGACAAGCTAATGACTTATCAGCAAGATCAAATCTATAACAGGAGAAATTATCAGCAAGCGCAATTCTTTAATAAGGAAATTTTAAAAGAAAACTGGCCAGAAACATTGACCCCACATAAAAGTGGGAAAAGATGTAGACGAAGAAGAAGCTATGCATACGATGCGTCAGCATCTAATGCATTGCGATAAGGCGTATTTTCTTTTCTTCATGTACAAGAATATTAAACTATATATATATATATATATATATATATATATATATATATATATATATATATATATATATATATATATATACATATATATATATATATATATATATATATATATATATATATATATATATATATATATATATATATATATATATATATATATATATATATATATATATATATATATATATATATATATATATATATATATATATATAGCTATTTTCAAAGATATGATACTGGAAATAATATGAATCACAAATTATCATAATTTTGCAAAACACAAGAAGGGAGGTTTCTCAGTACAAGAAAAGTAACGAACACAAGGTTAAAAGTTTTGTAAATAATAGGGCATCTATAAGGAGTCTGTTGATGTTGAGTGGAATGCTCTTTCATAGTGAGCGCAAATGATCCTGGTGGTGATAGAGGTGAGGAGGAATGAAAAGAGTTTTGGAATGATTCTCATGAAGACTGGGAAGCGTGAGTGTGGTGTTGATAAGAGATTTGATTGTTAGAGCTGAAAATGATCCAATGGATGGTGTAACTGGGAAATATGGTGTGCCTTGCTGGAACAATAATGGTTGTAATGTTATTCTCATAATTTGGATAGAAGTCTAGGAAAGAATTCTGGAGATTTTGCAGTAACAGAAATAAGATAACTTTGATGAATACATAATATAGGAGGAGACTTTCCGTATGAATTTAATCCAGTGTTGTATAATAATTTACATTATAATGTATAAAATTATATAAACGTCATGAATCCAAAATTCTCTGACTTACCAAATCAACTTGATAATAATGAGAAGAAATAAGTAAGAGCCATAGAAAAATTTAATACAAAAATCACAAATGCAAAAACAGTGCATTGACACGATGTGTGTGCATGAAAATTTTATTGGCAAAGTATTCCAATATATATATATATATATATATATATATATATATATATATATATATATATATATATATATATATATATATATATATATATATATATATATATATATATATATATATATATATATATATATATATATATATATATATATATATATATATATATATATATATATATATATATATATATATATATATATATATATATATATATATATATATATATATATATATATATATATATATATATATATATATATATATATATATATATATATATATATATATATATATATATATATATATATATATATATATGAATCATTTTTTGCCCCAACTGGGACTTGATCCTAGGACTTATAATTACTAAGTCAAGGCATTACCAACTACTCCACAGAAGGTTAAAAGGAATCAGACCTTATAGCTTATATCTGCTATACTTAGGAATGAACGCATTCTATCTGAATGCCACTATGTTCATATTACAAGATTACCCAACCTCACTCGTGGTTTTGCTTTCGCATTTATTTCACCTCCCAATCTCATTCGGGACCAACAATAACCAAATAAGCACATTACACATGTAAAAACCTGAATCATTTTATACCCCGTCCGGGACTTGAACCTAGGACTTATAATTACTAAGTCAAGGTGCTACCAACTACACCACGGAAGGTTAAAAAGAATTAGACCTTATAGCTTATATCTGCTATGCTTAGGAATGAACGCATTCTATCTGAATGCCACTATATTCACATTACAGATTCCCCAACCTCACTCGTGGTTTCGTTTTCGCATGTAGTTCAACTCCCAATCTCATTTGGGATCAACAATAACCAAATAAGTGCATTGCATATGTGAAAACATGAATCATTTTTTACCTCGACTGGGACTTGAACCTAGGACTTATGTGCTTATTTGGTTATTGTTGGTCCCGAATGAGATTGGGAGTTGAATTAAATGCGAAAACGAAACCACGAGTGAGGTTGGGGAATCTGTAATATGAACATAGTGGCATTCAGAGAGAATGCATTCATTCTTAAGTATAGCAGATATTAGCTATAAGGTCTGATTCCTTTTAACCTTCTGTGGTGTAGTTGTTAGTGCCTTGACATAGTAATTATAAGTCCTAGGTTCAAGTCCCGGTTGGGGTAAAAAATGATTCATATATATATATATATATATATATATATATATATATATATATATATATATATATATATATAACCTAGGACTTATGTGCTTATTTGGTTATTGTTGGTCCCGAATGAGATTGGGAGTTGAATTAAATGCGAAAACGAAACCACGAGTGAGGTTGGGGAATCTGTAATATGAACATAGTGGCATTCAGAGAGAATGTGTTCATTCCTAAGTATAGCAGATATAAGCTATAAGGTCTGATTCCTTTTAACCTTCTGTGGTGTAGTTGGTAGCACCTTGACTTAGTAATTATAAGTCCTAGGTTCAAGTCCCGGTCGGTGTAAAAATTGATTCATAAATATATATATATATATATATATATATATATATATATATATATATATATATATATATATATATATATATATAAAACCTTGTTCCTTTTTTCCGCGTTTATTTTTAACCGCGAAATTGCAATACTCCCCTAAAAATAAGAGTAAAAAAATACGAAATTCTTGAGTAACGCCCATGCAATAAAATTTTAAAACAAATTTTTCATTTTAGTAAATAATCGACTGCCTCGGAGGCACTTTTCCACCATCCTCCTCCTCTTCTACCGCTTAATGTGATCGGATATTATGAAGAAAATTGTAAAAAAGCATTAAGAACAAACAGCAAACATATTTTTAATATAATATCGTCAGGGAAATAGTGTGTGAAGGTGCATCAGCTGATACGGAAGTGCAATACGTTTGCTGATAGAGGTTCGTTCTCCCGCATCCTACTCCTCTTCTACTGCTTAATGCGATTGGATATTATGAAGATTATTAAAAAAAAGCATTAAGAACAAACAGCAAACATATTTTCAATATAATATCATTCGGGATATAGCGTGTGAGGGTGCATCAGCTGATATGGAAGTAGCAAACCATTTGCCGATAGAGGCTCGTTTTATCGCATCCTCCTCCTCTTCTACCGCTTAGTGCGATTAGATATTATGAAGAAAATTGAAAAATAGCATTAAGAACAAACAGCAAACATATTTTCAATATAATATCGTCAAGGAAATAGCATGTTAGGGTGCATCAGCTGATACGGAAGTAGCCAAATATTTGCCGATCGAGGTTCATTTTCCCGCATCCTACTCCTCTTGTACTGCTTAATGCAATCAGATATTATGAAGAAAATTGAAAAAAGCATTAAGAACAAACAGCAAACGTATTTTCAATATAATATTGTCAGGGAAATAGCGTGTGAGGGTGCATCAGCTGATACGGAAGTAGCCAAACGTTTGCCGATAGAGGTTCGTTCTTCCGCATCCTACTTCTCTTCTACTGCTTAATACGATTGAATATTATGAAGAAAATTGAAAAAAAAGCATTAAGAACAAATAGCAAACAAATTTTTGATATAATATCGTTAGGGAAATAACATGCGAGGGTGCATCAGCTGATACGGAGGCAGCAAAACGTTTGCATCCTTGTGATTTGTCTCCAGAAATACATATAAATGGCATAGTAAGGGCAGCATATGCATTCCTATCAAATGTAAGGGTAGCCTTCAGGCACATGGACAAGAAAATGTTCAGAAATATTTATGTAACCTATGTGAGGCCAAAATTCGAATATGCAGCCCCCTTTTGGAATCCACACTTGAAAAAACACATAGCTAAGCTTGAAAAAGTTCAAAGGCATGCCACGAAATTGGTGCCAGAAATACGCAATCTCAGTTATGATGAGAGGCTGAGGGAATTAGACTTACCATCACTCGAAGCTAGAAGATTGAGGGAGATATGGTGACAGTCTTTAAATTCCTTCATGGTTATGATAGAGTGGATAGGGATCGATATTTTGATATGGCTGGCTCTAGAACTAGAGGTCATAGTTTGAAGCTTCGTAAGAAAACTTCTTTGCAGGATGTAAGGAAATACTTTTTCAGTGTAAGAGTAGTTGATAATTTGAATTGGCTAAGCGAGGAGGTAGTTAATGCTATCTCAATCCATAGTTTTAAGGACAGGTATGATAAGTATCACTAAGTCTAAAATGGAACCGATGAGGAAACGGGAAGATACGAGCTTTGGGCTCTTTTCCGTAAACACAATTAGGTTATCACAATTAGGTAATCACTCACCGCCACCATCAGTGTTGCCAGAATAGATGAATGAGAGAAATTATAAATATAAAAAATTTTCATGTAAGCTAGTAAGTTCTTTCAAGTATCTTAAAGATGAAGTGCATTTTTATTTAAATTACAGTACTACCATCTTGTAATTAATACATACATATACCTTGGCTGTTTCCCCCTTTAATTGGGGGGTAGCCGACTTCAAAAAAGGAAAACAGTTTGGGGAGAAGTTATTCTCCCCTCTACTCCCCCTCTTCTTTGATGTCTCACAGGAGGTTGGTACAAGGGGGGGATTCCCAGTCCCCCCACCCCGTCCACTTTTAGTCGCCTTTTACGACACGCAGGGAATCCGGTGAGGCTATTCTTTGATATTGTGCCCGCCCCACAGGGCACCTTGTAATTAATATTTATCTTAAAATGTAGCATACATTTTGAAATAGAAACATTCGCTTTATCTGGCAACACTGGCCACTATGTACGTCCCAGTGCATGCCTGTTGCTCACCGCATAATAGAGTGCATTAATTTGTTTACTGTACAGTAAATCTGTATATCTTTTATACTGTACACTATTTGCATGTTAATAGAAATAACAAGAGGTTTTTCTGCTTTGTTATGTACTTATAAAATATGTTTTACTTATCTTATATCTCTGGTATAGTTTGTCTATGGACGGTTGTGGAACCTATCTATGCCCTTTATCATTGTTTCCTATGTAATATGACTCGTTTTTTCACGCGATTTTCCATTTACCCATCACTTCTGAGAACCTATATTTACGTTATTCTGAGAAGTAGGTATATATATATATATATATATATATATATATATATATATATATATATATATATATATATATATATATATATATATATATATATATATATATACATATATATATATATATATATATATATATATATATATATATATATATATATATATATATATATATATATATATATATATATATATATATATATATATATATATATATATATATATATATATATATATATATATATATATATATATATATATATAGTAGTCGCCGTGGCTCAGTCGGTAGCGTCTCCGACTCTGAGGCGTCAGGTCGAGGGTTCGCGCCCCGTCACGGTCTGAGGTTAGCAAAGGCATGCACTCAGCGTAAGGATTACATTTGCCAAAACAAGTCCTTCGCAAGAAGGCAACCGTCCCAGCCCTTGGTTGATAAGGGAGTCCGTGACGTAAAACCGGAACCGATATATATATATATATATATATATATATATATATATATATATATATATATATATATATATATATATATATATATATATATATACAGGGGGTCCCCATAGAGCGTCGTTTCGATTTTACGTCGGAGGCCAATAAATAAATAAATTATTAATAAATTAATTTTTCGACCTACTTGGCTGGTGAGGTAAATTCAAACTGCTCGCCTAGACAGTTTGTATATGCAGTGGATGAATACACAGCTAGCAGCACAGCTGTATTCATATTTATCAAGTCAATGGCTTTATTTATTTATTTGGTTATATTGAAGGATTATATTGAATTAAAAAAAATACAGCTGTAAATAAGATTTTCTTCGAAATGCACATGAATACACAGCTACCAGCAGAGCTGTATTCGTATTAATCAAGATATGGCTTTATTTATTTATATCTTTATAATTGTAATTATTTTGAAGGATTATGTTGAATTTAAAAAAAAGAAAAGCAATCGTATAGCTGTAAATATGAATGTATTCGAAATACACATGGATACACAGCTAGCAGAACAACCTTATTCGTATTTATCAAGTTAATGGCTCTATTTATCTATTTGTTTATTGGTTATATCGAAGGATTATGTTGAATTTCAAAGAAAATACCAAACACATAGCAGTTAATGCAATTTTATTTAGAATAGTTTTTTGAGCGTCATATGAGAAGCTGGTGTCACGCGACATTTGAAGAAGAAAAAGAAGCACAGGTCCGTATTCTATCACAAGCCATATTGTGTCTCTTGTCATCTGCTCTCATTCGATTTACTCGTTACTGATATATCTGTGTCTCCCAAGCGTAGTGGTGATAGTTATGATGGCATTGCTACAAAGAAAAGAAAAGCCATCACCATTGGAATTAAAGTTGAAATCGTAAAATGCTTGGAAAAGGGAGTGAAAGTGAATAGTTTGTGCCCAGTAGGGATTGCTTTAATCGTTTTAAGTTGTTCCGGTTTTACGTCACGGAGTCTCTTTTCTACCAAAGGCTAGGACGGTTGCCTTCTTGCGAAGGACTTGTTTTGGCAGATGTAATCCTTACCCTAAGTACATGCCCTTGCTAACCTCAGACCGTGATGGGGCGTGAACCTTTGACCAGATGCCTAAAAGTCGCGGATGCTATCACTTGAGCCACAGTGACTACGGTTTAATCGTTTTAAGAGTTGTCCTAATTTGCATAACCTAAGGGTGCAAGGTGCAGCTGCTAGCTAGTGATGATGAAAAAGCAGCAAAAGAGTTTCCCAGTATGTTAGCAGAAATAATTATGGAGGGGAGTTGCCATCCCTTGCAATGCCCCTTACAATGTGCAAGCCGACCACACAAGTAACAAGCAAACATTTATTCCATTTTTTACAATGGCTATTCTTTTACAAAACTTAGAGTACACTTATAAGTAGACATTTATTTAAACAAATAAGTAAGAGGGTAATACATACACTTACAGTGAACAGAAATATAGCTTACAAGTGAACAGATGATAATAATAATAATAATAATAATAATAATAATAATAATAATAATAATAATAATAATAATAATAATAATAATAATAATAATAATAATAATAATAATAATAATTGTGGAGGATTTCATGTGTGTTATTACCCTTCGATCTTATAACTCCCTAAATTCGGAAATCCTGACACGGCTTCAGTAGAGGCCCCAAATTAAATCCTCTACCAATAAATATAATTAATATTACATGCATAGACATACATGCAAATATTTTATAAGGGGGTTTATGAACTGCTGATATGTGAATATTTAAATAAACTCTCCTCACCTTAAATTAAAATTTCCTCATACAGAATAATAAATTTTCTAACATACATTCTACCAACGAGTGTTCAATTAAATGAGCTCATTCTGTCCCTCACACGTAGTTATAAATATTGTTAGAAATAAACTAAATCTGTACTCATCTATCCGGATAACCCTGATGTCGTCAGCAATCACGGGACTCCGAATCCAACTCGAAAATCTTCTGATCCACGTATCTCTATTACGTTTTCTACATGAGTGTCTCGTAACGCCCCACGAGAACAAAAAACTTTTTGTGGGCGTATATGCACCATCAATAATCATGGTAGCAAATGTATTTCATAAATATTAATTACGACTGCTTTCACGCATTATAATTACCTCACAAACATGAGTGTCTTGTAGCATCTCACGAGGACAACTAAGAATAAGCTTATAAGTACTGTCAATAAACACAGTAAAAATGAGTGCCTCGTAGCATCTCAAGACAGCAACTAACTTTTTGTAAGAAAGTCTTACAAAACTCCCCTCATTTGTTGGGGTCCTTGGTTACAACGCTTCTTTTTTTAAACAGGCGAGGCAATAAGCGTTATCAAGGAGGTGGAGGGTTAATGGCTAAAATCCATTAGTGACCTACATTCCTTTCTCCAAGTCTTCTACAGCCAGCCTCCATAATAAACTACACATTATACATACGAATATACATGTATACTTTGTAGAAATTAATAAGTACACACACTAAGTCTAAAAGTATACATACATGCACTTACGTTACAATAAATAAAACTATATGCAAAATAACACTTAAATAATATACATAGAAATAAACTGTCTTGAAATATATTCAAGACATCCTGGGCCCCTCCAAAAAAAGAAAAAAATGGAGGGTCTCCTCATCAGTACTACAATTTATCATCTATGATTAAGCTTGCCCAAAATTCTTCAACCCTCTGGGCAGCTTGACGTTCAGATCTTTCATAATTTGATGATTCCTCTTTGTATACTTCTGACAACAGATATTCCCATTTCAGACCAAGCTCTCTGAATAAGAATTTTTCCTCTTCTTAGTAAGGGTGATATTAGACCTAAGGGGTCCAAAAATATACCCACCAGTGACAGAAGTTTATGTTTGGTCAACACATCTTCTCTAGCCATCAGACCTTTCAAAGACAACTTGTCTGTATTAACATTCCAGATTAAACTAATGATTGTTTCTTTAGGAGATCTAGATTTTTCAGAAAGGCACTGATCCAGTACCCTTTGAAGTCTTGCATTGTTTGAATTCCATGCTTGCAGTGATATTTCGGCCTTTGCCCACTCTACATCTGCAGTATTGTAAACATCAAACTGTTTCTCTTCTCTGGTACAAGCATCCAACAAATTACTTACATGAGCATTCTCCAATATCTCCTCCAACTGTTCTATTAGAGACATCATTTGTCCAAAGGCACTCTAAAAATTGTGTAGGAGAGGAGTGTGGATAGGCTTCAAGGGAACAGAATCTGTAAAACTTCTAAGTGTAGTTTTATCTTTGTAATGCACTTCTTGCTTTACTCCAATACTCTCTGGCTCCCACAACTTATTAACAGGCTCTATGGCCTCTGCAGTCAGCAACTTATTAACAGGCTCTATGGCGTCTGCAGTCAACTTATTAACAGGCACTATGGCCTCCTCAGTCAACAACTTATTATCAGGCTCTATTGCCTCTTCATTTAACAACTTATTAACTGGCTCTATGGCCACTTCAGTCAACTCTTGTGTACCTGCAGGAAAAAACTGTGTTCCTACTCGCATAACAATATGGCTTTGCACATTACTGGGTTCATGTTGAGTATCACAAGGAATATGGCCATACAACATGACACCACCCAGTGTTTCCATTAAAGTATAGATATCCCACTTGCTAATATCACTAACAACTGACTAAAATGTAAGGCACCAATAACAATGCCAATGTTCTCCAGTACATCACTATAAATATCTTCATCAGCCAACTTGTGACCATTAGACTTCAACACATTTGCAGCCTTTGCTAGTCCTGGAGTGTGGATGCTAATTACCATGTCATCAACTACGAGTAATTTAACTCTGGCTCTTCTTTTCCCCAATTTGATAACTACATTTACAACAGGAAAACTTCCTTTCTTTGTCTCAGAACGAAATGCATCAATACCAAGAGACATTTCATCTACTGGGCTTAATTTAAGCCTTTCAGCTAATTCCCTAGTTATAAAGGAACACTGGGAACCTGTATCAAAGAATAACCTAGTATTTACCCAAGAGCTGCTTATTTTTCCACTTGCAGTAGGCAGAGCACATGAAGGTAAATTCGGCTTCACCATTTGCCTTTGTACTGCATTCATAGTCATCACACCAACATGTTTCTTGTCCTTTCCTGAGTCAGAATGTTCTTGCTCATTACTTGACTCATCTAAATTTGATCCATTTCCTGACTGTTCATTCAGAAATGTAGGTTCTTCAAACCTTCTACGAAATTTTGACTCTTGTTCATAACACAAGGCTGCATGATGACCATTTTTCTTATACCTCTTACAGTTTAACTGAGTGTAACATTCATTTGCATAATGCCCTGACTGAGTACATCTCAGACATTTGTTATTGTTTCTCAATTTGTCTCTGCGTTCGTTTATACTAACTACTTTATTACACTGTTCAGACTTATGACCTTGCCAACCACAGAATACACATTCTGTTTTACTATTTACTACCTCTGCAGTAGCACCATAACTACCCATATTCTTTTTATAGGACTGGGTCTCATCTCTCTGGTAGGTTTGGGTCTCATCTCTCTGGTAGGTTTGGGTCTCTCCCTTTGTGTTACCTTTAGTATTGTTGCCCTCTATATGATATACATATTTTCCCAGTTCCTTCAAGAGGGTTTCATATGTAGGATATTTTGTGTCTATTTTCATGCTAATCCAGTTCTCAACATCTTCTGGCAATTTCATCATCATGAGTTCTGAAAACACCCAATCAGTGTTCTCCATGTCTTTATAATTTTTCAGACTTCGAGTAATGGCTTCAACTTCCTGCTTGAACTTAAAAAGTGATGAATAATTAGAAGAGGGAGTTGATATTTTTACCAATTTCCTCATTAAATTTCGTACAATTCTGTCTTTGCTGGCATAAACAGCTTGTAGCTGTTGAATGCATTCATCATAACTCTCACTAGCAACAGGATATCCCTTTATTGTGTCTTTTGCATCTCCTTTAAGGGCATTTCTCAAGATGGTAAACTCTGTCATAGTTGCCATAGAAGTACTATGTACTAAACTATCAAACGTATCCCAAAACTCGTTCCATTCATCATAGTTTCCAGAGAACTGTGGTAATTTTACTTCAGGAAATTTAGGTGTGGGTTGCCCACTGGGAAGGCTTGAACTCTCGGAACTAGGAGCTCGAGTACTCTTCATAGTTCCTAACTTACGAATCCGTTCTAGGACAGCTAAGCTAATATCATTTACTGTTTCAGCTAAATTGTCATGTTCTGTATCCTCCTCTTCAGAATCCCTTTTAAGGGGCTTATTCTCGACATATTCTTCATATTTCCTATCATATCTTCCGAATCTTTCTGTTAGCGTATGATGACATCTTTCTAAATAATTAACAACAAGTGTCTCATCATCTTTGGCAAGTTCTGTTTGACACTGAACATAATCACGTTGAACCGATTCCCGAAGGCGTTTTAATGCCTCAGGCTTAACCGACATATTGAGAAAGCAAATAGAACATAAAACAACAAACAAATAGTTGATGCAATTTTATCATCAAAGAATCCACGATCTTCTTTATGCATCCACAATGCAACAAACAATCACTCTGTAAAGAGTATCAAAGGACAATCTTCCAAAATTTCAAGATAATAACATACAGTTATGTAATTCCGTCAATTATGACGCCAATCCTCAAAGTGTAAAACACACTTTTCATCAATTAAATGACACTGTGCACCTAGCAGTAGGTGGGTCACTACCTTCCGTTTATTTACGTAAACAAAGGATTCAATACGACACTCTAGACATCGTTAAATGGGAAATATGTAAACACACAAATCCCTAAAAACCACTGTTCACCCAGCCAAAATTGGGGACTAATTTCCAATTTACTTAATGGACGCTCAACTACGAAAGTATATTTCGTTTCCACAGAGAGAGGAACACTTTATTCACGTGGGAAAAAGATACTCTTATTTATTTCAACAACCACTTAACTTTCAAAGTTATATTCGCAATATTCATGCAAATACATGCAATACTCTTCCTCTTTTTTCTGCTGAAATATGGACAATTTTAACCGTAGAGTTTTTAACTAACTTCTTACAAGGCGGGAGTTTATCTAAAATGTACACTATTTTCACCATTACCACACCAATCCTCATCCGGTTCAAAGGATCAAAAGCTTTGGAGGATTTCCTGTGTGTTATTACCCTTCGATCTTATAACCCCCTAAATTTGGAAATCCTGACACGGCTTCAGTAGAGGCGTACCACGATCTCAAAATTAAATCCTCTACCAATAAATATAATTAATATTACATGCATAGACATACATGCAAATATTTTATAAGGGGGTTTATGAACTGTTGATATGTGAATATTTAAATAAACTCTCCTCACTTTAAATTAAAATTTCCTAAACAGGCGAGGCAATAAGCGTTATCAAGGAGGTGAAGGGTTAATGGTTAAAATCCATTAGTGGCCTACATTCCTTTCTCCAAGTCTTCTACAGCCAGCCTCCATAATAAGCTACATATTATACATACGAATATACATGTATACTTGGTAGAAATTAATAAGTACACACACTAAGTCTAAAAGTATACATACATGCACTGACGTTGCAATAAACAAAACTATATTCAAAATAACACTTACATAATGTACGTAGAAATAAACTGTCTTGAAATATATTCAAGACAATAATAATAATAATAATAATAGTAATAATAATAATAATAATAATAATAATAATAATAATAATAATAATAATAATAATAATAATAATAATAATAATAGTAATAATAATGATAATAAAAATGATAGTAATGATGACAGTGGTAGTAATACTAAAATTAATGATGATAATACAGTGATAATAATGATACTAAAGTAAAGCAATAGCAATAAATATCGCATTAAGATACGTGAAATGGAGATGTGAGATTCAAGGTAAGACATATACTGTACAATTTTGTATTACTAGTAATTTAATATTTGTATACTGTATTTAGTATACTGTATATGCAGTGTAATTTTAGTATATCTTGCATATATATATATATATATATATATATATATATATATATATATATATATATATATATATATATATTTATATATATATATATATATATATATATATATATATATAAAAAAATTTATATATATATATATATATATATATATATATATATATATATATATATAAATATATATATATATATATATATATATATATATATATATATATATATATATATATATATATATATATATATATATATATATATATATATATATATATATATATATATATATATATATATATATATATATATATATATATATATATATATATATATATATATATTTAAATGGCATAGTAAGGGCAGTATATGCTTTCTTTGCAAATGTAAGGGTAGCCTTCAGGCACATGGACAAGGAAATACTCAGAAATATTTATGTAACCTATGTGAGGCCAAAACTTGAATATGCAGCCCCCTTTTTTGAATATGCACTTGAAAAAGCATGTAGTTTAGCTGGAAAAAGTTCAAAGACATGTCACGAAACTGGTGCCAAAAATGCGCAATTTCAGTGAGGGTGAGAGGCTGAGGGAATTAAACTTACCATCACTCGAAACTAGAGATTGAGGGGGATATGGTGATAGCCTTTAAATGCCTTCATGGTTATGAGAGAGTGGATAGGAATCGATATTTAGTGATACTTAGTGATAAGTATCACTAAGTAGGAAAAGGACCGATCAGGAGATGGGAATTTACGTGATTGGGGCTCTTTCCCGTAAGCACAATTAGGTAATTACACAGAGGGAAAGATATATATATATATAATATATATATATATATATATATATATATATATATATATATATATATATATATATATATATATATATATATATATATAATATGAGTGTGACTCCAAGATATGCAAGAAGATTGTCCTCATCAATAAAGGCCTGGGCACGAAGAAAACATTAAGGAAAAGGTTAAGGTCAAAGTAGATTTGAGGTAACAATACACAATAGGATAAGTATAGGCTGAAACAGTAGTGGATATGGACCTAGAGATAAGGCAGGATCAGACCTTGAGATGATGATAGATCCATTTTTTTGAAGGAAGAAAGGTTATAATAATTTAAAGAGAAGGAGGGAAGAGTTCCACAGTCTGGAGGTAGATGGGAAGAAACAGTAAATGCAATGACCAATCCGCGAGCTACAAATCTCCGCACAGTACCTGTGAGATGAGATTGCTTCACGAATGTTATGCAGCCTTGGCAGTGGGGGAGAGATGCATGTCGCCAATTCATCAGAGCAGCAATGGAAGTAGTAGTGATAGAAAAGAGAAAGGAATGATACCTTACTGGGAAGAGAAAGAGAATCCTGATTAAAAGTAAGAGAAGGGCCATTAACGAGTCTGACTGCCTTAGCTTCAATCCTATCAAGGATATAAGTATATGAAGAAGCACCTCAGATGGGCGAGCAGTATTCTAAGGAGGTACGGGTAAGACCTTTATAGATGTTAGTATCTGTAAAGAGGAAAAGTAATGATGAAAACAAAACAGAACCCCAAATTTCTTGGAATAAGATTTAAAAATTTGGATTATATGATTCTTCCAAGACAAGTTAGAGGCTATTTGGATTCCTAATACATTAATAGAATTAAGAGGGTAAATTTCATTAGTTTTGAAGACAATAGGGATATTAGGAGGGGAAGACGATAAAGAGTTAGACAGAAATTGTCTTGGCGGTATAAAATTTAACTAAATTATGAGTGTCCCACTCGGATTACCTTCGCAAACTGGAGTTGAAAGCAGAAGAAAGAGTGATCCGAGAATGATTACGAGTAGCAGATGAAGGTTGTTGAAGAAAAGGCAGAAGTAAAATATAGGGTAAAATCGTCGGCAAAGGCATGAAGAAGAGAGGAGGATGGGGATTGAAGAAGATCATAGATGAAGAGAAGGAACAGAGTAGGTTAAAGAACATAGCCCTGTGGAACATCACTGGTAACAGGGAATGGGCTTAGATGTTGCACCATCAACAACCACATATATAAAACGGTCAGCAAGAAAACTGGAAATCAAGGAACAAATAGAAGGGGTAAAGCCATAAGCATGGAATTTGGCCAACAGAGCCCTGTGCCAGACTCTGTCAAAAGCCTTAGAGATGTCAATGGCAATGACAAAGGATTCCCCATAGTCCCTCTGAGAAGATGACCATACATGAGTAATATAGAACAGGTGGATCTTGCCTTGCGGAAGCCGTACTGAAGATTGGAGATAAGCGACTTAGATTCAAAACGTTTCAATAAGTTAGAACTGAGCAAAGTTTTAAAATCTTTAGTGATAGAAGAGGTTAGGGCAATAGGTCTGTAGTTTGAAGGAATAGAGCTTTCTCTTTTCTAAGGAATAGGTTGCATTAGAGGATGCTTCGAAGATAAAGGATAGATAATGGTAGAGAGAATGAGGCGAAAAAGACAGCAAAACACTGGAGCCAGTTCATCTGCAATCTTCTTAAGGAACCTTGCTGGGATACCATCAGGACCAGATGCCTTGTTTGTCTTTTGCGAGTGAAGAACCTTATGAACTTTGCTTGAAGAAAGGATAATGGAGGGCATAGGGTTAGAGAGGGGTAAAGACTGAGAGAGAGGTACTCTGGAATCATTTACGGAAGAGTTGGTAGAAAAATGAGAGCCAAAGAGAATGGCTTTGTCAGTGGAAGAGCAAGTTTAGAACCATCAAAATGAAGGAGAGGGGGAAAGCTTGGATTACAGAAGTTTTTGGAGAGGTTTTTTCTAAGGACCAAACACATTTGTCATTGGGAGAGGAATTAAGGTCATCAACTTTCCTTCTTATAAAGGAAGCCTTAGACCAGAAGTGACAAACAGTAAATCAGGATCTACCAGTCGATCGCAGCCACTTGTTTGGTCGATCGCCATTCCCCCACAGTTAGACTTGGCATCAGCTGCTCAGCTCGCCAACATGGCAACATTGCATCAGCCATAAACGTGCAGTGTCAGTAGTGTTAGAGCATACATACAAACAGGAGACGCTACACAGTTGCAAGTATGTGGTGTATAAATTAGCATAATTATAATAAACTGAATTAATTGAACATGAGTAGAGCAAAAAGACTGAAAACTTACAACTTTTATGAAGAGTGGGAGCACTCATTTTTCAAGCTTACACAAGAGATATGATGTTGATTTTCCACCTAAAACTGAGATAAAGAAGATTAAAATGAGAGACTTGAATGCTCATTTAGGAGCACAGTAGCATTTGTTTGCTAAACCTCTTTTACAATCCCAGGCAGGAATTGAAGCATCCTTTTGTATTGCAAATGTGTTAGTGAAACATAAGAAACCTTTTCAAGATAGGGATATGGTGAAGCAAGCTTTATTTTTAATCTGGAAATGTTTTATCTGACAAATTAAAGAATAAAAGTGAAATCATGCAAGCAATTAAGGACATGCCTCTATCTCGACATTCTGTGACAAGATGAGTGGAGGGAATGGGTGAAGAGTTGGAAAAGAAACTGAAAATGGACATAGACAACTGTTGTTTTTTCGACTGACATAGTGGATACTTCTCAGCTAATTGTGTTCATAAGTATGGTTTTCTCTGATATGAGTCACAAGGAGGAGTTTTTAACTGTGATATCTGTGCAAGGGACAACTAGAGGTGAGGATATTTACCAACATTTTGTTTATTTTGCCAAGAAAACAAGTCTTCCTCTACAGGAACTAGTATCCATTGCAACCAACGGTGCCCCATCCATGGTTGGTAAGAACAATGGGTTTCTAGCACTCTGCCAAAGAGATGAAGATTTTCCTGATTTTTCAACAGTCTATTGTGTTATACATCAGAATGCACTGTGTGCTAAGTTTTTGAACATGGCAGATGTCATGGACATTGCCAACCAAGATTGTTAATTCAGTTTGTGCAAGGAGCTTAAGGAAACGACTCTTCCGAACTCAGCTGGAGGAAAATGAGGCTGAATATGAAGACCTGCTATTGTACACTGATGTGAGGTGGCTTAGTTGGGCGACAGTTCATAGAAAGATTCCATTCCTTGATGCCTGAAGTGATTCAGTTCCTGGAATCAATTGGAGAAAGTACATCTCAGCTGTATGAAGCACTAAGGTTGTTCAAATCAGCTTTCTTGACAGATTTAACAGCTCACTGTAATGCATTCAACCTTCATCTTCAAGGCAAAGTTAAAACCATTACTCAGTTAGTTAGTTCCTTAAATGTTTTCAAATCAAAGCTACAATTTCTAAAATCTCAGTTAGGAAGAGGAAATTTTAAGAACTTCCATAATTTACAAAAAGCTGTGGAAAGCCGTGCTGAAAGCAACTGCACACATGATACATTCTGTACTGAAATACAAAATCTTTGGGGAGAACTATAGTGAAAATTCCAGGATATTAAGCAGCTTGAGCCTATCTTGGTTTTTATGTCTTATCCATTTGCTGAAGTTGATATTGAAAAGGAATTTTTGCAATTATCTCATCTTTGTTCAACATGAATGCATCAGATTTAGAGGAAGATATATTGGAAGCTTCAGTCTGATATATTTCTGAAAGCGAGAGCTTCAGAAAAACTTCTGGAATCTACAGCACCCAGGATTGAGATCTATAGCTCTTCGGTTGACAGCATTTTTTTGGGTCAACTTATCTCTGCGAAGAAGCCTTCTCCCAAATGAAGATAATCAAATCAAGATACCGGAAACTGTATGACCGATGAACAATTGAAATACTGCCTCCACTTGTGCCTCTGTAGTTATGAACCATCCTTCCGTAAATTATCACAAGATAATCCATGTCATGCATCAACTTCGTAATAAGATTGGTGAAAGGGGTCATTTCATAGGTAGGCTAAGATAAAATTGTTGGAAATATAGTTTGAACTGATTTTTTTTCTTAATTTAGTTTGAACTGATTAATCGTTTTTTTTTTATATATGAGACAATTGCACTCATGTTTTATAGTACTATGCTATTTGAAATTTTTACCCCACGTTGACATGATATTATGTGATTAGGTAGTATGATAGATCGTAAAAGAGTTTCAGTCTTTAGAGTAGATCTCGGAATCCCAAAGTGCTGGTCACCCCTGCCTTAGACCTTCGAATCTGGAGCAGTGTAGCGTGTCCGAGCTGCAATAAAAGCAGAGTGATTTAAATCAGAAGGAGCGGCTTGGTCCGACTGGTGTGCCCAATTCCTGGCCTGAATAGCTATTGAGCAAGCATGGTCAAACCAAGGATAAGGGGGAGAAAAGAGTTTTTATAGATGAGGGGATGTACGTCTCCATTTCCGAGGTCATGATCTCGGGAACTTTTAGGGCCACTTGATCAGAGTTGCAGGACCGAAAGCGAGTAGTCATCCCATGGGAAGTCGAAGAGGAATTTGCACAAATCTTCACGGGGCACGCTCAAACGTGCCAAAGGCGGCACTAAGTAGGATTGATTGATGGAGTGCGAGCAAAAAATGGAAGAGATTGAGATCACAGAGTGGTCTGATTTACCAAGAGGGGAATAACAGAATAAGAGCAGTTTAAATGGTTAGACGTAAGAAATAAGTCAAGAATGTTAGCTTCATGATTGTGTCGATTGGGAACACGAGTAGGATGTTTGATAATTTGCTCCAGATCATGAGTAAATAGAGAAAGCAAGGGCCTCACTTCCTCCCAGAGTGTGAGAAAAATTAAATCATTCACTGTGGTGTACATTGAAGTCTCCAGTATAGAGAACTTCAGCATGTGGGTTGAGAAGATAGCAAGGACTCATGGGAAGAGGACAGATATTCAAAGAAAGACTCAAAGTCAGTGAAGTTTAGAAAACAGTATCAGAAGCAATGGAAAATAGTGGTAGAGGAGTGATAGACTTTCAGCCAGAGAACATCAAAGTCAGGAGATTCAAGGTCCATGAGCCTTACAATAGGAGTGTTAGTGTTGCAGTAGGCGCAGACCCCACCTTTGAAACAAAAACGAGAATACATGTCATAGTGAGAGATTTGAAATTGGTCAGTGGCAGAATGGCTAGACAGCTTGGTATCAGAGAGAAGGAGGATGTTAGGGAGGGAAGTACCCAAGTGCTGTTCCACAAACGAAAGACTAGAGTTCAGGCC
>JAXCGZ010016378.1:0-21166 GCA_037179515.1 Halocaridina rubra
CTAGATGTTCAAGTTACTAGTTCAATGACTTCAAGTGTTACCATTGAATTGCTTAGAAAAACATTTTCTAATTTTGGTATTCCAGACATTGTTGTCTCGGATAATGCTCCATATTTTGTGTCCGAGGAAATTAAAGTTTTTTATAAGAAAAATGGTATTCAACATTTAACTCCTGCCCCATACAATCCATCATCTAATGGGTTGGCGGAAAGAGCAGTTCGAACTTTAAAAGAGGGCTTAAGTAAATTCAACAGTGGATCATTGAATACTAGAATCTGTAGATTTTTGTACAATTATAGAAAGAGTATGCATAGTGGTATAGGTAAATCACCAGCAGAGTTACTATTTGGAAGATGTTTTAAAACAACTTTAGTATCTGTAAAATGTTCCCCTAACAAAGACAGAGACCTGGAAAAATTGTCAAAGAAAGTTTTCTCTGAAGGAACAAATATGTACAATGTTGGTGATGCAGTTTTTGCTAAAAATTTTGGGAAGGGAGAGTCTTGGATTGAAGGTAAAATTATTGAAGTGCTTGGTGTAAGAAATTATTTAGTGCAAGTTCATGATTATGGTAATATATCATGGAAGAGGCATCATGATCAGCTTATGCCTAGATTTAATGGTACTTGTATTAAGACACCTAGAGAGTCTCCAATGCCTTTAGGTTCATCGAATGTAAGTAATTATTCCTATGCCTCTAGTTCCACTAATGATGTTGAAGTATCTTCACAAAAGTGTGATGTTTCAGTTCAACCTGATAGTAATTGTATTGAGTCTGAAGACACAGTCTCAGAAACTGAAAGGTGTGGTGTGAATGATAAACTGAAAGGTGTGGTGTGAATGATAAACAGATTGTATCACCATCTCCAGTATTACGGAGATCAAAGAGAATTATTAAGCCACCAGAAAAATTTAATTTGTAATGTCATTTGTTGCCATAATATATTGATATTTCTGTATAATGATTGTTGTATGTTGATATTTTTCTGATCCATTTTTGATAAGTTTTGTATGTCTTTTCTTGGAGGGAGGAATGTTATGTATAACTTTTGAGCTGATTAATTCGTGCGCTTTGCATTGCGCTATTGTTTTGTTTTTTTCACTGGAGTAGAACACGCCATGTCGGACATTTAAGTTTGAGTAATAAAACCTCCACTTTTTCTCACGATTTTAAATGGATTATCCCCAACCATCTAATCATAGTATGGAACAGATATCTCATCCCTCATAATAACACTGAAGTCACCGTAACTTCCTCTGTTCTTTTTTCGCCTTCTGTAGTTGAATTTTGCTAAATCAATATTCTCTAGAAAGGGCCTGTGTGACATAGTGTTTTGCTCAAAGTCACCAGAGGCTGTTAGATGCCTTATTAATTAATTTAGTAACTTAACTGTTATTTTCTAACAAAAAAAAATTAATTCCCACTTCTTGACTTTTGCAGATTATGATTATTTGCAATTTATATTTTAGCTTATAGCTAATTTTAAATATACCTTATTTACTCTTCTTGTACGCGTAGAAGCATAGTCCCAATATAAAGGCTGCTCCTATTTTCCGTCTGCTACGAACCAAGAACATTCTGGAGATTGTTTACCAGTAACCTAACTTTTCATTATTATTTTTGTTTTATTTTATTTGCTTCCAGTTGTTGCACCTGAAAATACTGTCTCTCCCTTGCACCTCTGCTATAATTGCCTGCCAGGGACCACCACTAAAATAGTCCTTAAATTATATCAGAGCCAGTTACTGCTCTAGAAAATGCATCCTACAGATGAACTCACCAGGAGGGACAATGAGACGTCCTCTTTTGGCGCTCAAACTTCGAAGAGGCAACATCTCGCCTGAGCAGTATAAGTTTATTTCAAACCTTATTTACATGGCATCTTCACAGGAATTCATCTAGCACAACAAGTGTCCTGTATTCTACTCTGCCTGTGTGACAGAGGTAATCATCGAGTTGAGGCCAAAGTCTTGGCATACGTCCGTGGTGCCGGGAAACGAAATCGTGCTCACCCCTCCGGGATTCGAGACAGCATTTCATAAAATTTAATTTGAGAAATTTAATTCAATTCTTTTAATGTCATTGCATTTCCAAAATTAAAAGAAAGTTGAATTCTGAGTTTCATTTAATTGACTAATGGTAATAGAGATGGGGTGTTCAAGTACAAATATCTGTCCTGTCTCTTTGTGAGCTCTTAACCGAGCTCGGTACTTTGAGTCCCCTTAGTAAAACAGAATCTTAGCAACACTCTACCATCCTAACCTCCAACAGATGCGTTCATTAACAAAATAACAATTATATCATATATCGTAACACTTTCCATTATTATTCTCGTTTTAATTTATTTGCTTCCACTTATTGCACCTAAAATACTGTCTCTCCCTTGCATCTCTGCTATAATTGCCTGCCAGTTACCACCACTAAAGTAGCACTTAAATGATATAAGAGCCAGTTATGATGAGCAGCTAGGAGATTGAGGGGGGATATGGCAACAGTCTTTAAATTCCTTCATGGTTATGACAGAGTGGATAGGGATCGATATTTTGATATGGCTGGCTCTTGAACTAGAGGTCATAGTTTGAAGCTTCGCAAGAAAACTTCTTTGCAGGATATAAGGAAATACTTTTTCAGTGTAAGAGTAGTTGATAATTGGAATTGGCTAAGCGAGGAGGTAGTTAATGCTATCTCAATCCATAGGTTTAAGGACAGGTATGATAAGTATCACTAAGTACAAAATGGAACCGATCAGGAGACAGGAAGATACGAGCTTTGGACTCTTTCCCGTAAACACAACAGTAACAAACTTATTAGAATTTTATGATGAGGTAAGCCGAATCTTACAGGAAAGAGAGGGCTGGGCAGATTGCATATTCCTAGACTTCTAAAAAGCGTTTGACACTGTTCCACATGGGAGACTTATTAGGAAGCTGCAAGCAATTGCCAGAATAGGTGGAAATGTCTTGGAATGTATAAAAACTTACTTAGAAGGAAGGGAACAGAGGGTTAGAGTAAGACACTCAGTGTCTGAATGGAGAAGAGTTAGTAGTGGAGTTCCACAGGGTTCAGTTTTAGGGCCACTTTTGTTCCTTGTATATGTAAATGACCTACCAGAGTCTGTAAATTCATTCATGAATATGTTTGCAGATGATGCAAAGATTGTGAAGAAAGTAAAAAACGAGAACAATGGTAGAGAACTTCATGAGGATCTTAATAGTCTGCATGAGTGGTCAGAAAAGTGGCTAATGAAATTCATTACTTCAAAATGTAAGGTAATGAGAATGGGTACAAGTGCAAGATGGCCCAAGCTTGACTACTCGGTGGCTGGAGTACAACTTCAAGAGACAGAAAATGAGAGAGATCTAGGAGTAAACATATTGGCAGATTTGTCTCCAGAAATACATATAAATGGCATAGTAAGGGCAGCATATGCCTTCTTATCAAATGTAAGGGTGGCCTTCAGGCACATAGACAAGGAAATGTTCAGAAATATTTATGTAACCTATGTGAGGCCAAAACTCGAATATGCAGCCCCCTTTTGGAATCCGCACTTGAAAAAGCACATATCTAAGCTTGAAAAAGCTCAAAGACATGCCACGAAACTGGTGCCAGAAATACGTAATCTCAGTTATGATGAGAGGTTGAGGGAATTAGACTTACCGTCACTCGAAGCTAGAAGATTGAGGGGGATATGGTGACAGTCTTTAAATTCCTTCATGGTTATGATAGAGTAGATAGGGATCGATATTTTGATATGGCAGGCTCTAGAACAAGAGGTCATAGTTTGAAGCTTCGTAAGAAAACTTCTTTGCAGGATGTAAGGAAATACTTTTTCAGTGTAAGAGTAGTTGATAATTGGAATTGGCTAAGCGAGGATGTAATTAGTGCTATCTCAATCCATAGTTTGAAGGACAGGTATGATAAGTATCACTAAGTACAAAATGGAGCCGATCAGGAGACGGGAAGATACGAGCTTTGGGCTCTTTCCCGTAAAAACAAATAGGTAATCACAATTTGGTAATCACAACAACAACAAACATAATAATGACGATCATGATGTTCACCCCTCAACTTTCTACCCTCTCTCCCAAAACTTCGACTTTATTTACATCACGAAAAAAGCAACCCCACCTCCCACTTCTTGCACTGCCTACACACCTTACATCCTTCAAAGAAGTTTTCTTATGAAGTGTCTGAATTAAAAGGATCAGTAGTGTAGGGTTCCACAGATTACAGTTTTATGACCACTTTTTACAGAGTCTGTTCATTCTTGAATATGTTTGCTGATGATCCAAAGATTGTGAAGAAAGTCAGAGATGATAACATGGTAGAGAACTTCAAAACGACCTAAATAGCCTACATGAGCGGTCAGAAAACTGGCTAATGAGATTCAGAAAGTCAAAATGCAAGATAATGAGAATCGGTACAGGTTTGAGAAGGTCCAAGCTTGAATACTCAAAAGTAGGAACAGAACTGCAAGAGATAGAGAATGAGAGATATCTAGGAGAAAACATACTTTTGTCTCCGGGAATGAATATAAATGACGTAATTAGGGCAGCATATGCTTTCTTAGCAAATGGAAGGGTAGCTTTAAGACACATGAACAAGGAAATGTTCAGAAATATTTATATAATTTACGTGAGGTCAAACTTTGAATATGCAGCCCTCTTTTGGAATTTACACTTGACAAACCAAATAAATAAGCTGGAAAAAGTTCAAAGACATACCACTGAACTGGTGCCAGAAATATACAATCTCAGTTATAAGAAGAGATTGAGGGAATTACACTTACCCTCGCTCGAAGCTAGAAGAATGAAGGGAGATATGCTGACAGTTTTAAAAATCCTTCAAGGATTTGACAGAGTAGATGGGGATCGATATTTAGATGTAAATGGCTGTAGAGCTAGAGGTCATAGTTTGAATCTTTGTAAGAAAACCTTTGCAGGATGTAAGGAAGTACCTTTTTCTTTTTCTTTTTAAGTGTAAAAGTAGTTGGTGATTGGAATTTGTTAAGCGAGGATGAAGTTAATGATAACTCAATTCATAGTTTCAAGGACAAATGTGATGAACATCACTGAGCACAAAAACGGAACCGACCAGAAGACGGGGAGTTACGAGCATAGGGCTATTTCCTGTAAGCACAACTAAGTAATTGCAATTACGTCATTACCCTCCTTTGGACAGTTTCAGGCGGTGGAGTTACTCCCAAAGAGCTGACTTCCCGTACATAATGGAAAGAAGAAGAAGGAGGAGGGGTAGAAGAGCCTTTTGAGTTTGAGTTTATCTCTGCTTTCAGTAGTGGATGTACTTGACATGAATTGATCATATAACCTTGAAGCTCTCTACTAGATTATTGTCATGTTTAAGTGAGTGTTGCAAGTTATGAAATGATAGTATTTGGCTACATTAATGTACGGAATAAGATTAGGATGTCATTTTGATATGTGTCTAAGAGCCGTTTGATAATTTCACGAGTCGTTCTTATTAGGATGAACACTTACATGCTTTGACCACACGAGAATATGATTCCCACCTCTTTCGTAATGTCTTCCAGGGTCAGAGAGAAGACTTATTTGGAACTCTTTAATATAAAACGAAACGGAATCTCTGCAGCCTTCGACAGTTGTTCCTTGTGACACTGATCATCATTTCCTTTTGCATTGGCAGAAGTCGAATTCACTTGTGTGTTGCTTTTGTATTCAATTTCTGCTATTTGTAGTCTCGGCTGCTTTTTTTTTTATTGAAGCCAGTATCCTGTATTTTTTATAGAATACCAATATATGATAATATTCATTGAGTGTTTTTCCTCTTACAATTGCAGCCGTCTCAATTTGAAGGTGAAATCATATTTTTTCTACAGTATGATGTGTACTGAATGAATATGGCCTTAAAAACTGTCTCAATATATATGCTAACCCATTTTACCGTAACCTCACCTAATTTAGAAATAATACCATACGACAGTTTTGAAGGTCACATTCACTCATAAAGATACAAAACTACAGGAGAAAGGATGTTAAGTGGTACTCATTTAGGTTTGGTTAGCATTTATTTGCCGACGGTTTTCAAAGTCATATTCATTCAAAACACACCAAACACATTGAGGATATATAATTTTCAGCTTCAAATGGAGATGGGGGCAATCGTAGAATTGCTTTTATTAATTTCTATGCATATTTTTAATGTTGCAGATTGTGTATGCGATGCTTTTATTAAAGCTTCAATCCCCTACCTCCAAACCTTTACAGTAGCCACTAAGAAATATTGGAATACATATCTTGTTCATCATATTTCTGGTCATCTTGATATATACTTGAAAATTGCCCATCTCACTTTCAGGAATATTTATTTTTTATTTGTGAAGTGGAGACATAATATCCTTCCAATATCAATTTCTCTGTAATTAGGTGTGGTAAGGGGATCTGGCGACAAAGCCCTCAGTTAGGAATAGTTATTGTAATGTTTACTATTGAATTAATGATACATGATGTAGTGCCCCCAACCCATGAATTTGATCCGTTCATGGATTGGAATAATTTTGTCCATTGAAAAGCATGTAAAGTTAATTAATCCGTTCCTAGTCACAATAAATATTCATTAAAATTTTTTTTAATGTGTATAAACATGAAATATAATACAGGTTGTATGTATATTATCTGTAAATTGAAAATTACATTAATAATGGAAAAGAATTCTACTCTACTAAAATAAAAC
This sequence comes from Halocaridina rubra, assembly GCA_037179515.1. NCBI lineage: Eukaryota > Metazoa > Arthropoda > Malacostraca > Decapoda > Atyidae > Halocaridina > Halocaridina rubra. The sequence continues at coordinate 6,713 of JAXCGZ010016378.1, forward strand.
GTGTACATATTCAATGCTTAGAAAAAGTTGTCTCATTCTCCCACTAATAATAAATAGGTAAAAAACAAATATTGTAGGTAAGAAACAGCACTGCATTTACCTCTGTGGATGATTGTTGCTGGCATAAGCCTACATGGATGGTGGTGGAGGAGGAGGGGGACTAATTTTTGGAAGGAGAGTCCCCTTATTTCTTTTTCATTTCCACTGTTATGCATCTAGGGTGTTTGAGGTCACTGTCACAAATGATTTTAACTTTCTTAGGAGCCATAATAAAGGATAGCTTAAAGTCAAAACAGTGGAAAATAAAGCAAGAACAATGAACAGATCACTAATGAACTACTCAGCGCGGGCACCAATGCAGAACTGAGAGCGGGCGAGCGGGAAAGGTGGTCACCTGGCCTACACATGCGTGTTCGTGGGTTGGTTTTTGTTTGTGATATGAGGTAAAATTTGTTCGAAACTTTGTTCTTAGGTTGATATGTTCGTGGGAACAGGCGTTTGTGGGTTGGGGACACTACTTTATATTGATTTTAAATTAAGAGATAAAAAAGGAAAGAAATTAAAAAGGATTATGATTCTGACAGAAATCAGAATCAGAGGTGATCATTTTATATAGAAATCATTTGAATAACCATATTTCAACGTCCAAGTCAATTATGGGTAGCTATTTCACTGGTTTAGGTGTGATTCCTTGTCCTAGTGTGGCCTTGACAGTCAGACGGGTGAGAACAACGTAAAATCCAGAATAATTTCTGCTGTCGTTTATAGTAACTGGTCAGATAATTTTTGGCACTGAACTGTTTTACCATTGCCCATTTAGCACTAGGCTAACCTAACTTAGCCAAACTGGCTTAGTGCCAAAAGGGCAATGCCAAAAGAGTGACGCCATATAGTCCCATTCTGTATAGTAAGTACCTAGACCTAAGTGCATTATGAAATTGGGCTAAAGTTGAACCAGACTGTTTGAGACCTGGTTTGAGAATGTAGCTTTTGCTGTAACTATATTTTTAGTTCACTAAAACATCATTACTTGTAATTGTCAATATTATGCTCTTTATTGTGGGTTTCTCTCTCTCATGTATGAAAATTCAGTATTGAATGAATCTATTTTTTATATCATTAGTGTTATTACTGTAGTTGTTATTAGACACATTAAAAAGACTTGAATGAGAGCCAAATTTCATGAATTTTACATTAAAACTGTAAGTTTCTGCATTATTATTTATTTAAAATATGCATTATCTGACATTTTTGTGTTAGATAGTATTTGAAATAAGGAATATACTGTATATCACTTTCATGAATCAATTAGGCTGCAGCTTGTTTAGAAGCTGTGCAAAAATTATATATAAAAAATTAATGATCATAAATATGCAATGGAGAAATTATTTTAATTTAATTGGACATAATGTAACAAATGTATATCAAATTGTCTCTCAGATATTTTCCCTCTTATTTCAGCAAAAAGTAAATATTGGGATTATTTTTAATGTTACTTAAGCTCTATAGTTTAGATTGGGAGCAATGTTTTTTTTTTTTATTGCAGATTGTGGAAGAAACTTTCTGAGATAATTATAGCCTCCAAAAGCAAAGAAATATAATAAAGTTTTAGACTTTGCATCACAGAGTATGTTTGGTGCTAATATAATATTCCTAACTATAATCTGTTTCCTACAATTATATTAATTTTTATAACGTTATGTGTTGCCCCTGAGCCCCCACTGGGGTGCTACCCTTGAATCTCTTGACTAAAAGCTTATAATGGTCTTCTCCAAAAACTGTGCACAAAACCCAAAATATCCAGTTTTTTTATGGATTGGACATGGTATTCAGATTTGAATTTCAATATAGATTAGAGTAATATTTTAAAACTAATTACATAAACAATGCTTTTCATACCTACAGCTCTTAGCATGTGCTGCAAGTTTTCTTTTGCTGCATCATCCATTCGTAATTTCTTTCATTCCTATCATTTTCATTTCCTCTCCTTCTTCACTTACACACCATGTGCATCCAGTGCAACCCATCCCTCCATCTCATTCCTAGAATTCCTATCATCCGTATTGCGCAATATTTCTGTTCTCCACGCTTTTTGCAAATAGTTCCTCATTCATTTTCTCCATACTCTTCAACCACCTCAGCAGTCTTTGGTGTGAATTATCAAGCAGTTTTCTTCTCATGCCCATTTTCTTCCTCACTTCCACAGTTCTCACGATGCAGTTTTAGCACACCAGTTATAATTCACAAACACCTCGTATCTAATAAAGTTATGGAGCTCTTGTCATCACATTTGTATTCCAGTTATCTTCCTCTTATAGGGCCATAGGTACAGTTACTTCTTACAACTGTCATTCCTAAATACCTATGTCTCATCACATTCTTCTTCCTTCCAAGACATTTACTTGTTTCTTTCGCTTTGTAACTCACCTCCGTATCCACACCTGTAACTGCTACTTGCAACCGCAGATACTTAAAACTCCCCACTTCCTCACCATTCACTCTAACATTCATTCTGCCATTATAAACATCCCTCGTTCATCTTATAACCTTACTTCTACCCACATTAACTCAAAACCTCCTTCTGTTGTATACACTATTACAAAGTACGCCCTGAACAAGTAATTGCTTTACTTAATATAACCTTCCATTCTCACCTACTGACTCCAAGTCTTTGCCTAACTCTTGCATTTACTTTCTTTACTACTCCATTTAAATACAATTCGAACAACCTTGGGGATATTGAATAATTCTGGTGGAATTCTGTATTTACTGGAACCAATCTTTCATCATTGCTGACACTTATTTTAATATTCATGTAAAAAGTTTGGACCAACTTCAACAGATTTCCTACCTTTCCATACAATTGCTATGTCATATGCTATCTCCAAATTTATGAATGGCTGAAAATCATCCTTGTACAGGGTGTCTATGACCTACGATGGAGTTCTGTTCCTCGGGCCATGTCATAACCTGATTTTCCACGTAAATCAGAATGCACCTAATAATCACTGTGGACTTCATAGGAGTAGAACCTTTCACATGTTCAAGGATGCGATCTTTTTCCTTGATAATCGTTGCCACTGACAGATGGCTTAGACCTAGTGATCAGCCAATGCTGGTAGCAGTTTCTTCCTTTTCGGAGCATCTCACTATCTCTAATTTCACTTCCAAGGATTTCTTAATAATTTATGGGAGATGCATCGTAACCAAGAAATGGCGTAGGTCGAGAACCTCATACTCCAAAGACACCCTGTATATCTCTTCATATTTCTCACATGCTTATCGTACCTAAACAATTGCTAAATACATCATCTTCCTCTACCGAATGTAACAAGATATTTTGCGAAAAGCAAAGAATTGCAAAGAGTAACAATAATACCTAAATACAGAAAATGCTGCAGTGAATATCAAATCACCATACAATTTACAAAACTTGCATTGGTTAATTTGTACAGCATGTCCATCACAAGTTGTTTGAAAAGCTAGTTATACTTTGAATTTTATCCCTAATAGAGAAAAAGGGCTAAAAAATCGATATCTAGATCAGTGTCCTCTTACGATTTTAAAAGAACAATTATATATTTATATTAACAATACGTATTTTGTTACAGCTAAGGTCATTAATAAATTCTTAATAAGGAGCATACTAATAAATTATGGCAAACTTAATAATAATTTTCCTAATATACTAATAGAACACTAATTGTGGATATGCTTATATTCTAGAAAAGTTTTATTAGTGTTTAAAAATGATAACCATAACCGTATACGTAATGAGAATCTTTTAAGAGTGGTAATTCAGTCACTTCTATGAGGAGAACGTCTCTCCTCCACGTGTATTTAGGAAGAGAGAACACAGACCTGATGATTTCTCGCATCTTGCGATGAAGATTTCTCGACAATATTTAAACTATTTTCTTTATTCCTAAAGATTAGCATATTAAGGCCTTTCCCCGCCGGATTTGTCATGGTCTTTATGTAATTTAACTTCGGAATTTAATTTTTCTGTATTTTGTAACTTTTATTTTTTTAATTACTTGTCTGTCATGGTGAAGGCTAAATGCAAAAGGCAACCCAGGCTGCCAGCAATGAGTTTGTTTTTGTTGATATTCCTCCCAACTTGATAAATGATTCCCTCTGCATGCATCCATTTTCTTTCTCTATTCCCCTTTTAATTTTTATTTTTTATTTTAGAATGATGATGCAGTGTTCACCTAGCTGTGCAGACTGGGTATAGGTTAAGGTATTTCCTCTGCATATGTTATTAGCTGTGGGGAGGAGTTGCTTATAAATATTTGACAAGTTTAGCTCATTTTTCAGGCTGGAGGAAATTCCTCATCAAATTACGAAATTAAAAATGACGGATACTGTATGCTTCATATGTAATATCCTGCTTTGTGAATTGAACTTGTATCCCAAAGTCCTCAGCTTGGTATGCATAGGCTCACATTTGAACATATACAGTAATTGCATTTGCAAATTTTCTTGCCCATACTCATTCTTGTCTAATTGAAACAGATACAAAAAAAAATTATTTGCAAGACATTTCTTCATGAATTGTATAGGTTTATATCTTTCATTTTGGCATCTCTTCACGTGTAATGCTATTAATTGTATTATAATTGCAAACTTGTCAAAGTGAAGCCACATTCTTAGAAAAAAGTGTATCATATATTTTGCAGATAAGTTATTTCTACTGTCAGCACTATGCTGACAAGACTCATTTTCCCCTGATTTGAGATTTTTACATTATCAGCGCAAAATTATATTTTGTTATCCACATGTGTAGTTTACTGTGTGTTTTTTCAGGTATTGTTTATCACTTTAACTAACTTCACATGACAGGGTTGGCTGTTACTGGTATTGCCATTTGAAGATGCTATTCCCATAGCCAGACTTTTAGTATATAGCAGTGTATACTGTGTTACTGTGAACTATTTGAACAACAAGAAAGAGCATATGCATTATGTTCTGCAATCATATGTATTTCTATGTGAAGGTAACAACCAAAAAATAATCTGCATATCTTGTCTTGCCTCCCCCAACACGCCTAGGAAGTGTTTAAATGCTTACAGTATTATATATCTTTAACTGACTCTCTTAATGGTCACTCGCATTCATGGATTTTAATCACATTAAGGTGAATATTTTCCATGTTCAATTTTGCTAAGTGGTTTTGGTTTTCAGGTACAGACTGAAATCCTTGATACATACCAGAAAATTCTTATTGACATCTAGGAAGAAGTCAAGTTCCTGCTATGCGCCTAAAGTGTGTATTGTTGGTAGTGGTCCAGCTGGCTTTTACACTGCTCAACAAATTTTAAAGGTAATTTACAATTAATTCAATTTCTTATATGTAGCATAGCTTACCTGCGCCTTTTTATCCTAATAGTAATCTACAAGAGGAAGGTAATAGAATTCCTTGATTTGGTTTCATACTGGGAAGGTTGTCATTTTTGTGTATTGCAAGTAACTAAAGAAAATGCAAGCACACGAACAATAAATTAGGCTTAGCCAAATAAGTTTTTCTCTAAAACTTTAATTTGTGATAAATATTTTCGTAAAATATGTGATACACCCATATGGAAACAATTTTGTTTGCATCTATTAGTGAATATTATAGCATGATATCAAGCAAAAAATCTCTTGTCTTTGATTTGCTGAAAAATTTTAATGCCACATAAGATGTTGTGAAACATTTTATTGAAAAAACCTTAGTGTATTTAACTAATGAAAAGGGCCTAAAAACGCAAATTGCAGTGATCTGATTTTAAGTCATGGACTTCCTTTTCTTAGTAATGGTTGGGACATTGCATCCTTTCAAAGGACTTAGGTGTTGGTAGTATGACCTTTTCCTTGAGTTGATGCCCTTTCTAAGCTACTGTGGCGGGTCTCAAACCAGTGATCTGGTGATTCAGAGTTGCACACTCTACTGCTCAATCACGACAGCCATCTTTAAAATGTAAACTGAGATGTTCGTCTTTACTTGTGAAATCTGAAATCTAGTATTGAGAATGTCAACTTTGGATGAAATACCAGTAATATAATCTTAAGCGTTACTTTGTCATGTGAAGTGTCTAAATGACATGAATATTTTGATTCTTAAGCTCATATATTGTTAAGCTTTCACTTCCTTCGTCCATTTATGAAAATGAAGGGTTTTCTTATAATCAGTAAAGTGCATTGGCCATACAAGAGCTTAAATGGACAAAGAAAAAGCATGTGCTTGCCAAGCAAGAAGTCTGAAGAAGCACTAGATGCCTTGTAGATGTTCTATATATGATAGATAAACTCATCTGCCAAGTGTATGGTACATCGCTTATGCCTCATAACTATAGTAAAAGATGCAATATTATGCATAATAAAACTTCACATTGAAAAATATTGGACTAGGATGGGAATTCTTTTGACGTGATCCCCTTTGGCTTGGAATTATTTCACATTAATACTTTGATTCATCCCTTTAAGGGTTTAAAGAAGAAATTTCCAAAAAATAGCATTTGCAATTTCAAGTTATTCTCCACTAATATACTGCCTGTCCCAGCTATTGTTGACCATTAAGTTAAATGGACCTCAACAGATTTAGGGGATTAATCTGTAATATTTTAAAAGCATTATAGGCAAATTAGGTTACCGATGTTTATTCTTATTTGATTACCTTTTTGTAAGTTGATACCTGTACTAGCCTCTTTGGTTCCATACGCTGTATTGATGCCTCTTGCACTTTTTTGGTTTGCTGTACATTTATTTGTGTCTTTAACTACAAATTAATTGTAATTACAGTTTCAAACTGTCCTACTTGCATGCACAAATGAGTTCTGGGAAAACATCATATCAAATTAGAACTTCACCTCCACCATATTTGTTTACACATACAGTAGTAATGAGACTGTTGTAGGTTACTCATACTTTGCTCTCAAAGTGTGCAGACATCCTTGTGGTCTCTCAATATATTTTTACTCTGTATGTAGCGATATTTTTCACTCTATGATGCGTTGTAAAAAACTGTTGCAATATTGTTTGGAGTTGTAGTGTTGTTTGATATCTTATGAATATAACTACTGTTTATGAAGAATCTATATGCGTGTGCAAGTATTTTGTATGTTATAAAAATTGCCCAGAAAATACAATGCTTACCTACAAAATGTATAAATGCTTATTAAAAAAAATTATTTTTACTCAACAGTATAAGAGAAGGAATGTTGTAGGTGAGTATGCATTGAGGAATGTTTTAAACAGGAGCACAGTGATTTATAGTAAGAAAAGTGAAAGTGAATTTGCAAAGTAATGAAACTCAGTCGGCTATGAAGAGCATAAATTGGTCAGAGGTTATTCAGTGTAACTGTGAGTCGTCCACTTCTCCATACCCCTTGAATGGAACAATAGTATCTGCCTTTTTGTTGATTAATAAGCCATATGTCTAACCATGAATATTGTCCTCCACATAACTGGGCGGAATTTTATCACAGTTCCACTTTCAAATTGAGTATTATATGTGAGCCATGGGGATCATGTTAAAAATCCTTATAATTTTCAACATTTCTTTAAGACTCCCACAACCCCTCTTCTTTCATGATAATCATGTGAAAGTTGTGTGGCTGCCTCTTTAAAGTTTTCTTTGTGCCAATATCTTACCCAAGCAGTAATCTAAGCCTCTAGGATACAGTGAACAAAGTCTAACATTGACCAAATTGACACCAGAATGGAGGAGCGAATGGGCATGCCTTTTCTTTCATTGATCATATCTTGGGAAACATGCAGCCTGAATCCATGAATGCTTACAAGCTTAAATATTGCCAGAATGGGTCCAAGACTTTTGTAGCTTTGGAGTAATGAATGTCAGCTTGTGATGACTCGACTTGAGCTTTGCTGATAGAGAGGAGAAGGTAAAGGAGATCCTAGAGTACTATGAAGCCACAGTTTTAGGTAATGAGGTAATGATAAAGATAATTAAATGATGATGAGGCAGTTCCATGTCCTCAGTATTTCACATTACAAATGTAACATGAGGCTTTTGCAATGATGGAAAAGGTAGTTAGCTTCAACATTGATAAAACACTTGAGCATGCTTGCAAGATATTGTGTGAGCATGAACAAACTGCACCACCATATCACGATATCTTCAGTATCATGAAATGAGAGTATAGTTGACTGACCATGTTTTTCTACAATTTGAAATATTTCCCAGCTGCACCATCAGCACCTCTCCTTCCTCTGTAGATGTAACCCCTGTTTCTTGTACATCTTTTCTCATTGTAGAGGAAGAGTTACTTGTACTTCTAGACCGGAGGTAGGGGAACCTTTTTAATTTTGAAGGCCACATTGAAATTTGCTGCCCGATGTTAGTCCGCATTCAATAAGTGTAACTGATTTTTGCCATAATTTTTTAATTCTTTGTTAATATTATTTAAATTAATAGCTATAGGGGAGCATGCATACATTGTAAGATGAATAATTTATTCACTTACCTATTCAATAATTTAATGACTTCTTTGAGATTGTTTTTGATGGGATGACATTCTGATATCATGTTCGAACATTGAGATTTTAGGTTTAAATTGGTCCTTTAGATGTTCGTTTATCATTTGTGTTCTTAACGAATGTGGATTCACAACAGTATGTCGTAGAAAAGTAGAAATCAGTCGGCGACCATTTTCGCAAAGACAAGAATATTCTGTCGCCTTTTTTCAATTTCAAGAGGACCTTCCTCTCTACCAAACAGAGATTTCAGGATATTTTCTTCAGACAGCACATTAATCTCCATTTGTAACTCGTCTGGTGCCTTTGATACATCTACCTGGGAGTTTGGAAAGTCAGTTTCAGGGAGATATAATGCAATATCAGTGAATATCTTATTGTATTCTTTGATAAGTGAGTCTAAAACAAAATTGTGCTATTTTTAAAGATTCACAATTATAGCTTTCATTTTTTTTTTCTTGAGAGTGCATTTTGTATGCTATAAAAAAGACAACTTCTTTCTAAATGCCATCATTTATTACCGAACAGGGATTCTTATCTTGGGTTGTTCGTAAGCTGGTATTTTGTATGTACTGTACTTTATTGGGTGCACAAACTTTCTTGCATCACATAGATAACATAATAAACTTGCTTCAGAACATATTTGTTTTCTTATTCTAGACACATGATGCAAGTTTGCACATTTCTTGAAATGTTGGCATCATCCATAACTTGCTGCCTAATAGTAGTAAACTACATGTTTGTATCTCTGGATGTTTGTAAAGGAGCTTCTGTACTTTTGCCTTGCAGCAAGATATTTAACCCATTTCGTTTTGATATTATACTGCATAGAAAGACAACAATTTGGTGGATATTTTAACCTTATATATCAATATGTTGAATACATCCTTGGAAAAAGTCAGTTATTAACTCTTACAGAGTTCAGATTTTGACTAATACTTCTCCTTGGGATAGCCAGCACACCTCAGATGATAGGACAAGTTGGTTATCTCATCATCCACCTTGAGCATGTGTTGAAACTGGCAATGCATAATAGCAGTTGATTAAGTGTAGTTCACAATACCAATAAATATTTTGCAGAGTCACTTAGAATGACAAATACATCGATTTTGCTAATGGATTGAGAAAGAAATCAGTGCATTTGGGTATGAGAATTTTCTTTTAAGATGTGCAATAATGCCTTTGTTCTTCCAGTCAGAGATAGAGCACCATCTGTACTCACACTCACCAAGTGTGTAAAATTTTGTCCAACATCATGTCATTTATCTTTAAAGCTGCCGAAAATAGCAGTTCCTTGCATCCCCCCCTTAAGGGTACCTAATACTGGTAATTCTTCAAATAAATGAGGATTTTAAGCTACAACATGAAGAAAATACAATACAAGGGGTCTCTGACTTACATAATTTCACTGACAACAGCCTCAGCCTCAAAGTGTCTGTCTACAACACAGTCTGGCTACAATTTCCTCCAGGTCGAGTTCTGGGTCCCATGAGTCACTTGATGCCAGCCAGTGCCATGAAGATTAATGCAATGGAGGCTGTGGAAGTGATTTTGCTAGTAGCCGCTGAGTGTTGAATTAGTTCAGAGGTCAATCAAAGCACTTTTGAAACTGCTTTTTATACAACTTGTTAAAGATAGCATTGACTTGCTCATCCATGGTTGGATTACAAGAGTCACGATAGGGGGCTGGAATTTTGACTAAAATGAAATCAAAATCCTTCATTAACTCTTTAATTAACCCTGGAGAGAGAGCAGGTGCATTGTCCATTACAAAAAGAATGGCAAATTCGTCTTAATGATGAATTTTTTCACACTTGGGGCACAGCTTATAGAGTCACCAAATAAAAAATTGACTGGTTCCCCAAACCTTAGAATTTGGCCTCCACTTATCAGGCAATTTACTTCTCAACACATTATGTTTCTTGAACACCTTGGGATTTTCAAAGTGGTACACAAGTAATGGCTTGAGCTTGAAGTTCTCACCTGCAGTATCATGGAATGAAAATATAGTTGACTAACCATGTTTTTCTGCAATTTGGAATATTCCCAAGCTGCATCTTCCTGTTCTTCATTGGCTTGTGTTCTGGCAATGCTATTTCTTCTAGTGTTGTTAGTTCTCTTTCAGATTTGTTCCCAAAATAGGCCTCTTTCATTACAGCTGAACTCTTGATGAGAAAGAACACCCTCAGCCTCTACATAATCACTAAATTCATTCAAAAAAAAATTTTGGTCAGCTGCTTGGTTTGAACTCACAGTTTCCCCATGCCTAAGCACAATATTTATACACCTTCTCTTCTTAACATTATCAAACCACCCTTTACAAGCTTTGAACACATTACTGTGATCACATGTACTACTAGGGTATCTCTTTACTAGGTCATCATATGATCACACCTAGTTTTGTCACAACTCAAAGCTTCAGAATGGCTATCACCATCTGTTTCTCTCTCATCCAGTCCAGCAACAATTTTTTCAACTTTCTGCAATCTTTGTTTACTTATAATTTCACTCCTGTTTCAACATCAGGTCCCTTGATCGCATCTTCATTTTTGAGAAGAGACCAGAATGTTTATTTTACCATACCATATTGCTTGGCAAGATCGCAAACACGAACACTATTTCCAAGTTTGGCTATAATTTCATTTTTTGCCTCTTTTGTGGCTGTAACAACTTTTGTTTCCACTTTGGTAACATGACTTACCTTCTCTGGCCCCATTGTGGTTTATTCAATATTTTATTACTGAGACGTTAAAACACAGTTAAGCATGAGAAAGGCTCTGCAAAGATATCTGCACTGAGTGGCAACTGCGGCTAAACTGAAACTCTTTCAGCCCATGAGGTAACCTTGTGGCCAACACACCACGTGGCTTACAATTCCAGCTCCAAAACAGAGCTTGAAAACTAAAGCATTTTTTGGACTAAAAAGAATAATGAAGACTGTAAAGTTTGAGAACTAAGGCATTTGAAACTAGAGGTTCCACTAATATATATATATATATATATATATATATATATATATATATATATATATATATATATATATATATATATATATATATATATATATATATATATATATATATATATATATATATATATAATATATATATATATATATATATATATATATATATATATATATATATATATAATATATATATATATATATATATATATATATATATATATATATTATATATATATATACACACAGTGTTCCCCCCCTTATTGCAGTAGTTCGGTTCCGGGACACGGTGCGAGACAGGAAAACCATGAAGTAGGATCAGCCTTTAAAAATTGTTATTATTTTTTTTTTTTAAAGATGATTATGACACCAGGACAGGCCAAAAATTATAAAATAAAACGGCCTTTATCAGGCTGTAAAGAGAAACAGAGATGGAGAGTGTAATGACCTGTCAGATGTGAAGGGATTATAAAAGATGTGTAATGAATATCCAGCTCTCTGCTGGGTTTACTATACCTCTGCATTACTTTCATGATGTCTATTCTAAAAATTCTCCTTAGATATTATTATTATTATTATTATTATTGGCAACAATAATTTTCCTTTGATGATGATTGGGGAGATTATTAGTATTATTATTATTATCATTATTATTATTATTATTATCATTATTTTTACGAATTCGTAATTAAACCATTATTTTTACTATAAATAAAGTAGTTTTAGTTGAATGAACACGAGTTACTTAAAGCTTCTCTCTAATAATAAAATGGGGAAATTAATTCAATCCCTCCACTTAAATCAGCTTGTGAATAAAGCAACCCGTATCACCGCTAATTCCTCCAGCCTAATTGATCTTATAATTACCAATACACCTAGTTTTATAGTTCACCACGATGTCTTACCTTGTCCTGTAGGAGACCACGAGCTTCTAATAGCTACAGTTAATGTCAGGAAGGAAAAGAGACCGCCAATTGTTAAAACTTTCCGATCTCTTGAGAATTATTCTCAAAATTGTTTCTGCGACACTCTTCTTAATGAATACAACATTTTAAATTCAATACTAACTACAGATTGTGTAAATTATCAAGTTTCTACTTTTACTGATGTTTTTACGAGATGTTTAAATGAATGTGCCCCTCTTACAACCAAAGTCATGACACGCCCTCCTGCCCCGTGGATTGACTCTCAGTTAAAAGAGCAAATGAAAAGAAGAGATGACCTCCTAAGGCAATTTAAATCTGATAGACAAAACTCCGAGATGGAAAGAGCCTATAGAAGAGAAAGAAACCTTACTAAAACAATGTTGTCCGAAAAGAAGAAAAATAATTTCAGGGAAGAATTTCCCAAGTATAGGGGAAATATCAAAGGAACTTGGAATGTTATAAAAAGAATAATTCCTGCAAATAAGGAAATCCTAGAAAATTCTGACCTTCTCAGTGATAATGTGGAAAAGCGAGTGAATGATTTTAATAAGTATTTTGCTGAAATAGGTAAGTCCACATATGAAAAGTCCCAAGATAATAATGACTCGATTATTAATCAACCACATAATTGCCAGCCTCCAGCTGAAAGAAATATTATCAATAATTTTAGACCGCACCCAATCGATTTAGTCACACTTATTCTTATCATAAAGAACCTCAAACCAACAAACTCTTGTGGTTCCGATGGGATGCAACTTCGCTTCCTAATTGACTCATTGCCAGTTACAGTATTTTTCATTTTAGTCATTGTTAATACATCCATTGTTACAGGCATTTATCCTAACCTCTGGAAGCATCCCTATATCATCCCCGTTTTTAAGAGTGGAGATACTAATAATGTTGAAAATTATAGGCCAATCTCTCTTCTCAGCATTCTGTCTAAAATACTTGAGAAGGTAGTTGCCACCCAGTTAATAAATTTCCTTGAATCAAATTGTCTATTATGTGAAGAACAACACGGTTTTCGGCATAAACTTTCGACCGAGACGGCCCTACTTAAAATTACTGATAAAATTTATAGCAATATTGAAAATAAGAAAATATCACTTTTATTATTGTTAGATTTGTCTAAAGCATTTGACAGTGTACACCATCAAATTCTAATGAGAAAACTTTCCAAAGTTCATGTTGACTCATTTTGGTTCGAAAATTATCTGAAAGATCGAATTCAATCAGTTCGAATGGGCTCGACTCTCTCTTCTTCTTTAGATATCAGTTTTGGCGTTCCTCAGGGTTCAATTTTGGGTCCTCTGCTTTTCTTAATATATGTTAATGATTTACCTCAATTTATAAGAGATTGCCTACTTGTTATGTATGCTGATGACACCCAGATTATGCTTACTGGTGACATTGATAGAATTCCTGAAATCTTAAAAAGGGCTGAAGATATATTAAACTGTGCCAAAAGTTATTTTAACAGTAATGGTCTTTTACTGAACGAAAATAAAACTAAATTCGTTATTTTTGGATCAAATCAATACCTGTCCTGCATTCCTGAGAACATCAGTATAAATTTCAACAATGTTTCACTCTTCCCATCTAATAAGGTTAAAAATCTAGGAGTTATTATGGACAGTACCATGACATTTAATTTTCATATCGATGAACTACATAAAAAAGTGAACGGGACCCTTATTTACTTGAACAGAGTCTATGAAAGATTCGAGCCTGATTGTAGGGTAATTGTAGTACAAACATTGATTTTAAGTATTCTCAACTACTGTCTGAGTGTTTGGGGTTCCACGACTAAGACCCAGATGTTACGAGTGAAAAGGCTCCAGAATTTTGCTGCAAGAGTTGCCATAGGGGGGGTGCATAAATATGATCACGTGACTCCCCTCTTTGAGAGATTGGGTTGGCTAAGGATGGACATGAAGTTCATATATAATATCTGTCTTTTAGTTTTTAAAATAAATCATGGAATATTACCGGAATGGCTCTTCTCATTGCCAACAGTTAATCAAGTGCGTATCAATAACGTCAACACCAGATATCAGAATTCTTTTTACGTGCCCAGAACTTCCA
>JAXCGZ010016379.1:0-21134 GCA_037179515.1 Halocaridina rubra
GAACTTCTTCTTCTTCTTCTTCTTCTTCTTCTTCTTCTTCTTCTTCTTCTTCTTCTTCTTCTTCTTCTTCTTCTTCTTCTTCTTCTTCTTCTTCTTCTTCTTCTTCTTCTTCTTCTTCCTTCGACGTTATTAATCCCACTGAATAGCAGGGTCGGCCGCTCGAGTCCACTTGTTCCTATCTTTTGCATCTGACATTTGTTATTCGTTCAGCAAGGAAATTATATACAATGTGATGTTATATGATATGTCACTGACATAGAATGGCCAGGGGACAGGGAACTACCAGTTTAGGATTCTTTTCCGGAACATAATTAGGTGCTTACACATAAAGAGAGACAGATGTATTGTAGGCAATATATATATGATATTAATATTATAAAAGCATATACCAAATTTTCTGTACTGTGTCCTCGTAGAGTCCTCAAGAGTTCTCCATCCGGAATGATAAATGCTTTTGCCTTATAAAAATATGTCATGCATACCTACGCACACACCCTCCCACCCACCCAACCCCCAAACCTCCAACCCCCCACCACCACCCACCAACCCAACCACCCACCCACTCACCCACCCGCCCTCCCACCAACCAACCCACCTACTCACCCGCCCACCCACCCACCCAACAACCCACCCACACATACACACACACACACACACACACACACACACACACACACACACACACACACACACTATTTTTTTTTATTTTGTATATATATTGAGTTAAATGTAAAGTCTAATCCTGTGATAACATATCTTGGTTAACAAGTGAGTTTATCAGTTAGGAAGAATATATAGCAGAAACAGGTGGGTGCCACCTCAGACACAAATTCGAATTTTCCTTCAGGTTTGACTTTTGTTTTGTTGCATTTTTTTTCTTTTTCTTTTTATCCTTAAATTACCATGGTCAAGTTTTAAAGTTAAGATGTGTGTTACCAGAAAAGAGATAAACTGAGTCACTAAATAGCACTTATATGGAGATATAAAAATTCTGTGTGAAGCTTAGTTTAAAGTTTTTCTCTTTGTTTTCCTCTTTCTCGTCTTCTTTCTATATTCTGTGAGAGGGAGAACATAAAAATGACGCCATCTCTGTCCCAAACCTCTCCCATCCATGGGTCGGTAGGAGGGGTAGCCATTAGGAGACTTAAACAGAAAATCAAGAATTTAGAGGCAATGGTTATAAGCCTTGATGATAAAATTCGGAATATGGATGGAGAAATGAAAGAGAATGAAACACTCAGAGAGCAAATAAGATCTTTGGAGGAAGCAAATAAAGCACAAGAGCAGGAGAGAAAGGAACTAGAAAAAAGAATCTAGAATTTCTAAACAAGAAGATAAAAACGAACAGCTGAATGACAACCTAAAGGAATTAGATGTTAGTTCACTGCTCTCTTCTGAGAGAGACGAGATTGCTGCTTGGAATGTCCAGATTAAGGAAAACATTGAACAGTTCGGAAAAGAGTTCCAGGAGCTGAATATGGAAAATGATGCCATGAAAACTTCCTTTGCTGATGCACTAAAGGGGAATGTGGCAGTAAAAGAGGCTGTAAAGGTGGTGGCACTGGAAAACATACAAACAGTTGACTATAAAGAGACAGTAATCGAAAAAATGAAAGACGTTGTGATGGAAAGGGCAAACCCACTCATCAGACAGGCACTTGATAAGGAGAAGACAGTGGTAATCTCAGGCATAAGCGAATCCCAGGAGCCAACATGGCAGGGGAGACTTGAAGAAAATAAAGCTAGGGTTGTAGACCTGATAAGAAAGCTTGGAGTAGTTTGTGGTCCTGAGGATATTGTAAACATACACTAACTAGGTAAATATTCGAGGGAAGGAAAGCCGAGACCAACAAAAGTAACCTTTGAGAGAGGGGAAACATGTAGGGAAATATTGTTGAGAAAAAAAAGTCTAAAAGACCTTCAAGAATTCATAGAAGTGTTCATTAGACGATACAGAACACAGGAAGAGATGGGAAAGATCAAAAACTTGTTGCAAGAGGCAAGAAGGTTAAATGATGAAAGAAATGAAGAAGAGAAGAAAAATTTTCATTTCAGAGTTCTTCCAGACAAAGGGGAGATAAAGAAGATAATGACAGAAGATCAGGGGATGGGGCCTCATTAAGATTGTTATACACAAATGCTGATGGATTAGCTGGTAAGGCAGTAGAATTAAAAGATAGGATTCACAACAGTAAGGCAGATATAGTAGCAATTACAGAGACTAAGTTGAGTGAGGACATAAACAGTGCCACAGTTTTTCCTAAGGGCTTCAGAATACTAAGGGTTGAAAGATCTGAGAGGACTGGTGGAGGGATAGCACTGCTCATAAGTGAAAGGATTCAAGTTGAAGAAATAAACTTGGCTATAGAAAGTGAGTTCAAGGAATTTCTTGTTGCTCGCATAAATACTGGGTCAGAGAGCATTATAATAACTGTTGTATACAACCCACCAAGGAACCAAAATAGGCTTGAAATTTATGAGGAAAGTCATATAGGTACTATTGAAGTCATAAACTCAGTTGTTAACATGGCACTTGAAAAAAAATGTAGGATTTTGATTATGGGAGACTTTAATCATAAAGAGATAGATTGGATAAATCTTGACCCAAACAGTGGTGAGGACTCATTCGGGGCAAGATTCCTAGATTGCGTACAAGGGAATTTCCTACACCAACATGTAATGGAACCAACAAGGGCCAGGGGTGGGGATGAGCCATCACTACTTGATCTAGTGTTCACAGATAATGTGTTGGATATTGAAAAAATTGAGTATGAACCACCAATTGGAAAGAGTGACCACTGTGTGTTGTTGATGGAGTATATCATTGAAGATATTCTTCCTGAGAGTAGAGGCACTGAGGACATGAGGAGGAACTATCCGAAAGGAGATTACATCAAGATGAATGAGCTTTATGCAGTTATTGACTGGAGAACCTTATTTTACAACAAATCTGTACAAGAAATGTATGACATCTTTTGTGAGAAATATGGGAAGATAGTAGATTGCTGCATACCTGTCACCAAAGTAGGTGTAATTCATGCCAGAGAGAAATGGTTCGATAATGGGTGTAAAAGAGCTAAGGAGTGGAGAGACAAATGCTGGAAAAGGTATAGGAGGAGAAAAAACATAAATGCCTGGCAAACCTACAAAAGAGCAAGAAATGACTACCTAAGTAAAAGGAGAGAGGCAGAGAGAGACTATGAGAGGGACATCACCAGGAAGGCTAAAGAAAATCCCAAGCTTTTCCACAGCTTTATCAGAGGAAAACTGAAGGTAAAAGAACAGGTTTTAAGGCTAAAGAGAGCGGATGGAAGCATCACTGAGACGGATGAAGAGATCTGCAAAGAATTGAACAAGGAGTTTCAGTCAGTATTTACAGTAGAAAATACCCCACCCCCTCAGATTGCAGTGATAGAAGCTCAAGGGCGGGTATAAGAGAACACCAACCTTACAGCCACAGAGGTATGCAAAGCGCTGATGGATTTAGATGTTCATAAAGCTACAGGTCCTGATGACATATCCCCTCATGTGCTTAAAAAATGCGCAAACACAATATCAGTGGCACTAAGTATCATATTTAAGGAGTCACTGGAGTCGGGGGAGATTCCAAGATGCTGGAAACAAGCAAATGTGATACCTATCTTCAAAAAGGGAAGGAGGGATACGGCTCTGAACTATAGACCAGTTTCCTTGACCAGCATAGTTTGCAAAGTTATGGAGAAACTACTAAGGAAACATATCTCTCTTCACTTGGAATCCTTCAACTTTTTGTCAGTGAGGCAACATGGCTTCAGAGAAGGTAGATCAACAGTAACAAACTTATTAGAATTTTATGATGAGGTAAGCCAAATCTTACAGGAAAGAGAGGGTTGGGCAGATTGCATATTACTAGACTTCCAGAAAGCGTTTGACACTGTTCCACATGGGAGACTTATTAGGAAGCTGCAATCAATGGCTAGAATAGGTGGAAATGTTTTGGAATGGATAAAAACTTACTTAGAAGGAAGGGAACAGAGGGTTAGAGTAAGACACTCAGTGTCTGAATGGAGAAGAGTTAGTAGTGGAGTTCCACAGGGTTCAGTTTTAGGGCCACTTTTGTTCCTTGTATATGTAAATGACCTACCAGAGTCTGTAAATTCATTCATGAATATGTTTGCAGATGATGCAAAGATTGTGAAGAAAGTAAAAAACGAGAACAATGGTAGAGAACTTCAGGAGGATCTAAATAATCTGCATGAGTGGTCAGAAAAGTGGCTAATGAAATTCAATACTTCAAAATGTAAGGTAATGAGAATGGGTACAAGTGCAAGAAGGCCCAAGCTTGACTACTCGGTGGCTGGAGTACAACTTCAAGAGACAGAAAATGAGAGAGATATAGGAGTAAACATACTGGCAGATTTGTCTCCAGAAATACATATAAATGGCATAGTAAGGGCAGCATATGCATTCTTATCAAATGTAAGGGTAGCCTTCAGGCACATGGACAAGGAAATGTTCAGAAATATTTATGTAACGTATGTGAGGCCAAAACTCGAATATGCAGCCCCCTTTTGGAATCCGCACTTGAAAAAGCACATAGCTAAGCTTGAAAAAGTTCAAAGACATGCCACGAAACTGGTGCCAGAAATACGCAATCTCAGTTATGATGAGAGGCTGAGGGAATTAGACTTACCATCACTCGAAGCTAGAAGAGTGAGGGGGGATATGGTGACAGTCTTTAAATTCCTTCATGGTTATGATAGAGTGGATAGGGATCGATTTTTTGATATGGCTGGCTCTAGAACTAGAGGTCATAGTTTGAAGCTTCGTAAGAAAACTTCTTTGCAGGATGTAAGGAAATACTTTTTCAGTGTAAGAGTAGTTGATAATTGGAATTGGCTAAGCGAGGAGGTAGTTAATGCTATCTCAATCCATAGTTTTAAGGACAGGCATGATAAGTATCACTAAGTATAAAATGGAACCGATGAGGAGACGGGAAGATACGAGCTTTGGGCTCTTTCCCGTAAACACAAATAGGTAATCACACACACACACACACACACACACACACACACACACACACACACACACACACACACACACACACACACACACACACACACAAGAAATGACTACCTAAGTAAAAGGAGAGAGGCAGAGAAAGATTATGAGAGGGACATCACCTGGAAGGCGAAAGAAAATCCCAAGCTTTTCCACAGCTTTATCAGAGGAAAACTGAAGGTAAAAGAACAGGTTTTAAGGCTAAAGAGAGCGGATGGAAGCATCACTGAGACGGACGAAGAGATCTGCAAAGAATTGAACAAGGAGTTTCAGTCAGTATTTACAGTAGAAAATACCCCACCCCCTCAGATTGCAGTGATAGAAGCTCAAGGGCCGGTATTAGAGAACATCAACCTTACAGCCACAGAGGTATGCAAAGCGCTGATGGATTTAGATGTTCATAAAGCTACAGGTCCTGATGACATATCCCCTCATGTGCTTAAAAAATGCGCAAACACAATATCAGTGGCACTAAGTATCATATTTAAGGAGTCATTGGAGTCGGGGGAGATTCCAAGATGCTGGAAACAAGCAAATGTGATACCTATCTTCAAAAAGGGAAGGAGGGATACGGCTCTGAACTATAGACCAGTTTCCTTGACCAGCATAGTTTGCAAAGTTATGGAGAAACTACTAAGGAAACATATCTCTCTTCACTTGGAATCCTTCAACTTTTTGTCAGTGAGGCAACATGGCTTCAGAGAAGGAAGATCAACAGTAACAAACTTATTAGAATTTTATGATGAGGTAAGCCAAATCTTACAGGAAAGAGAGGGCTGGGCAGATTGCATATTCCTAGACTTCCAGAAAGCGTTTGACACTGTTCCACATGGGAGACTTATTAGGAAGCTGCAATCAATGGCTAGAATAGGTGGAAATGTCTTGGAATGGATAAAAACTTGCTTAGAAGGAAGGGAACAGAGGGTTAGAGTAAGACACTCAGTGTCTGAATGGAGAAGAGTTAGTAGTGGAGTTCCACAGGGTTCAGTTTTAGGGCCACCTTTGTTCCTTGTATATGTAAATGACCTACCAGAGTCTGTAAATTCATTCATGAATATGTTTGCAGATGATGCAAAGATTGTGAAGAAAGTAAAAAACGAGAACAATGGTAGAGAACTTCAGGAGGATCTAAATAATCTGCATGAGTGGTCAGAAAAGTGGTTAATGAAATTCAATACCTCAAAATGTAAGGTAATGAGAATGGGTACAAGTGCAAGAAGGCCCAAGCTTGACTACTCGGTGGCTGGAGTACAACTTCAGGAGACAGAAAATGAGAGAGATCTAGGAGTAAACATATTGGCAGATTTGTCTCCAGAAATACATATAAATGGCGTAGTAAGGGCAGCATATGCATTTTTATCAAATGTAAGGGTAGCCTTCAGGCACATGGACAAGGAAATGTTCAGAAATATTTATGTAACCTATGTGAGGCCAAAACTCGAATATGCAGCCCCCTTTTGGAATCCGCACTTGAAAAAGCACATAGCTAAGCTTGAAAAAGTTCAAAGACATGCCACGAAACTGGTGCCAGAAATACGCAATCTCGGTTATGATGAGAGGCTGAGGGAATTAGACTTGCCATCACTCGAAGCTAGAAGAGTAAGGGGGGATATGGTGACAGTCTTTAAGTTCCTTCATGGTTATGATAGAGTGGATAGGGATCGATATTTCGATATGGCTGGCTCTAGAACTAGAGGTCATAGTTTGAAGCTTCGGAAGAAAACTTGTTTGCAGGATGTAAGGAAATACTTTTTCAGTGTAAGAGTAGTTGATAATTGGAATTGGCTAAGCGAGGAGGTAGTTAATGCTACCTCAATCCATAGTTTTAAGGACAGGTATGATAAGTATCACTAAGTCTAAAAATGGAACCGATCAGGAGACGGGAAGATACGAGCTTTGGGCTCTTTCCCGTAAACACAATTAGGTAATCAATTAGGTAATCACACACACCAGATTTTCTTTCTTGTGTCTTCGAAGAGTCTTCAAGAAGTCTTCATCCGGAATGATAAATGCTTTTGCCTTTAAGAAATATGTAATTCATACCTACACACACACACACACACACACACACACACACACACACACACACACACACACACACACACACTCAATCCATAGTTTTAAGGACAGGTATGATAAGTATCACTAAGTATAAAATGGAACCGATCAGGAGACGGGAAGATACGAGCTTTGGGCTCTTTCCCGTAAACACAATTAGGTTATCACACACACACACACACACACACACACACACACACACACACACACACACACACACACACACACACACACACACACACACACACACACACACACACAGAAATACATATAAATGGCGTAGTAAGGGCAGCATATGCATTCTTATCAAATGTAAGGGTAGCCTTCAGGCACATGGACAAGGAAATGTTCAGAAATATTTATGTAACCTATGTGAGGCCAAAACTCGAATATGCAGCCCCCTTTTGGAATCCGCACTTGAAAAAGCACATAGCTAAGCTTGAAAAAGTTCAAAGACATGCCACGAAACTGGTGCCAGAAATACGCAATCTCGGTTATGATGAGAGGCTGAGGGAATTAGACTTGCCATCACTCGAAGCTAGAAGAGTAAGGGGGGATATGGTGACAGTCTTTAAATTCCTTCATGGTTATGATAGAGTGGATAGGGATCGATATTTCGATATGGCTGGCTCTAGAACTAGAGGTCATAGTTTGAAGCTTCGTAAGAAAACTTGTTTGCAGGATGTAAGGAAATACTTTTTCAGTGTAAGAGTAGTTGATAATTGGAATTCGCTAAGCGAGGAGGTAGTTAATGCTATCTCAATCCATAGTTTTAAGGACAGGTACGATAAGTTTCACTAAGTCTAAAAATGGAACCGATCAGGAGACGGGAAGATATGAGCTTTGGGCTCTTTCCCGTAAACACAATTAGGTAATCACAATTAGGTAATCACACACACACACACACACACACACACACACACACACACACACACACACACACACACACACACACACACACCACACACACACACACACAAGCTTGACTACTCGGTGGCTGGAGTACAACTTCAGGAGACAGAAAATGAGAGAGATCTAGGAGTAAACATATTGGCAGATTTGTCTCCAGAAATACATATAAATGGCGTAGTAAGGGCAGCATATGCATTCTTATCAAATGTAAGGGTAGCCTTCAGGCACATGGACAAGGAAATGTTCAGAAATATTTATGTAACCTATGTGAGGCCAAAACTCGAATATGCAGCCCCCTTTTGGAATCCGCACTTGAAAAAGCACATAGCTAAGCTTGAAAAAGTTCAAAGACATGCCACGAAACTGGTGCCAGAAATACGCAATCTCGGTTATGATGAGAGGCTGAGGGAATTAGACTTGCCATCACTCGAAGCTAGAAGAGTAAGGGGGGATATGGTGACAGTCTTTAAATTCCTTCATGGTTATGATAGAGTGGATAGGGATCGATATTTCGATATGGCTGGCTCTAGAACTAGAGGTCATAGTTTGAAGCTTCGTAAGAAAACTTGTTTGCAGGATGTAAGGAAATACTTTTTCAGTGTAAGAGTAGTTGATAATTGGAATTCGCTAAGCGAGGAGGTAGTTAATGCTATCTCAATCCATAGTTTTAAGGACAGGTACGATAAGTTTCACTAAGTCTAAAAATGGAACCGATCAGGAGACGGGAAGATATGAGCTTTGGGCTCTTTCCCGTAAACACAATTAGGTAATCACAATTAGGTAATCACACACACACACACACACACACACACACACACACACACACACACACACACACACACACACACACACACACACACACACAAGAGAGAGAGAGAGATTTTCCAGTGATGACGTCATATTAGCTCAGTGATATAGATAAACAAAATTTAATAGGTGAAAGTAATGAAAATAGGTTATGTACAAATTATAAAATGTTTTAAAAAGAACTTGGTATAAGTAAATATCTGCTTGATTTAGACTTTCTCGATAGGGTGAACCTCACCAGATTTAGATGTGGTAATCATAAACTTCCCATTGCCAATAATCGATACTCAGATACACAGGGTCCTATGTTTTGTACAATGTGTGATAACCAGGAAGAAGGAGACGAGTATCACTACATCCTGATATGTCCAGCTTTTAGTAGTCTAAGGGAGCTGTATATAAAAAGGTACTATTTTACAAGGCCAAATAGGTTTAAGTTCGAACAGTTATTCAATGTAGAAAGTAGGAAGCAAATGTGCAATCTCGCCAAATTTACTAGAATTATTATGGCTCAGTTCTGATTTACATTACTCTTGAATTTTGTTACTAGTCTGTATGGATCTCATTTGCAACCAAATGTATAATTAAGTTACAGTATATGCCAAATTATTTATGTATAATTATTCATGTATACAAAGAATGTAAATGTATTTTTTCTTCTATTTTTTTTTTATTTTTTTTTGTAAATACTAATATTTGTCTTTAGCATATAAGTATTAACCTGTCTCTTAACTGCAATTATGCAGTGCATAAAATTAAACTATTTTGTTCTTGTTACCGCCAGCTTTACATTTTCTTTAATTTTTTTTGTAATCTAACGTCACTGTATGTACTCTCATACTCCGAAAGGGATCGTTAGAGCTTAAAATAAACCTTTAAACCTTTAAACCTTTTTATATGTGGCTTCTGGTGTGCGAATCATCCGATCGTTTAAGGCATTTAAGGCAAACACTCACGATGACGATGACGACCGAAGTAATTGTATCAACTTTCCTTAAAGTGTTTGTATTTTTTGGGCTCTTTTTAGCCACCCAAGTGTATTTTTCAATCATGAAGAATGTCTCCGACGCGGAAATCATCCTTCAAAAGGTGAAATTCATCAATGGTGAATTCCTTCAAAACGCAAATATTTATGATGGAAGCTTCATGAAGAATTTCCTCGGCTTCGCTGTCGTGGTACGTCTTGTTGTTGCAGGCTTCGAACTTTCCAAAAGTCTGGAAAAAGACGAAAGACTGGAAGGTGAGCGGCGACAACGAGAAGCTGATCTTGAAGCCAAACATAAGAAACTCATGATTCAAAATGAGGAATTGAAGGGTTATTGTGATGCTCTAACCGACCAGAAAGCCTCGCTAAAAAAAATATAGAGATGAGAAAAAGAATAGAATCTGATCTTGAAGATGCAAATAGCAAACTCAAGACTGAAAATGAGGCGCATAAGGGTGAGTGTGATGCTCTAAAGGAAGAGCAAGCCTCGCTAAAGAAAGAGATCTCATTAATGCAAGGAACGATCTCCAAAAGAGAGGAAATGGTTCATGAAGAAAAGCAAAGGAATGAGATCTTAAATAAAAGGATGCTGGAACTGGGTGACGAGGAAAAGAACCTCAGGTCCGCGGAAAGTAAACTAATTGAGGTAGTGAAAAAAGAACAGGAAAGTAAAATGAGCCTTGAGAAAATGGTTCGCCAACTTGCCAGTGACCTCGAAGATTATAACAACATAAGAACATAAGAACATAAGAATAGAGGATACTGCAACATGCCTACTGGCACACACGAGGCAGCTCCATTTTTGAATTGTATTTTCAGCATGTCTAACCTATTCTATTCTACTCTACTTATTTATTCTATTTTTCTTTTAATGATTTTTCTAATAAGCACTAACCTACCTCTGTCATATGTCTATCTAATCTACATTTGAAGGTGTCTAAGGTATTGGCATTTACTATCCTACTAGGAAGCTTGTTCCATGCATCAGCTACTCTATTACCAAACCAATTTTTACCAATTTCCCTTCTGAACCTAAATTTATCAAGCTTAAATCCATTATTACGAGTTCTGGTTTGATCATGAATTTTTAAAACTTTATTAATATCTCCCTTGTTAATCCCTTTAAACCATTTATACACTTCAATTATATCCCCCCTAACTCTTCGCCTCTCTAGAGAATGTAGATTAAGATTTTTTAATCTGTCCTCATATGGTAGATTTCTGATATTGTGTATCATCTTGGTCATTCTTCGCTGCACTCTCTCCAAGGATTCAATTTCCATCCTATAATAGGGTGACCAGAATTGCACAGCATAATCTAAATGGGGCCTAACTAATGCAAGATAGAGCTGCAAAATAACTTTTTCCGTCCTATTGCTGACACTTCTTGAGATAAATCCTAAAATTCTGTTTGCTTTATTTCTGACTGCTGTGCATTGCTCTCTTGGCTTAAGACTACTACTCACAAGAACTCCCAAATCCCTTTCACACTGAGAACTCATGATTTCATGGTTATTTAGCTTAAAACTAGTATTGTCTTTTATAGTACCCATTTTAACTACTTTACATTTTTCAACATTAAATTCCATTTGCCATTTGTCCGACCATTCAGATAATCTATTTAGATCGTCCTGTAAAGCATGAATGTCTTCTTTTCCATTTATAATTCTACCTATTTTAGTGTCATCTGCGAATTTACTTAGGTTACTACTGATATCCGAATCCAGATCATTTAGATATACGATGAATAATAGGGGACCCAGTACCGAGCCTTGTGGTACCCCGCTAGTAACCGAGCCCCACTCCGATTTCTCTCCATTTATGCAAACCCTCTGTGTTCTGTCTTTTAACCATCGTTTAATCCATCTGAGAACAGCTCCTCCTATACCATGAGCTTCCAGCTTTTTAACTAATCTTTTGTGAGGAACTCTATCAAAAGCTTTGCTAAAATCTAGATATATAGTATCATATTCTTTGCCACAATCTACTGCCTCGTAAACTTTTGAATAAAAAGACAGAAAGTTTGTAAGGCACGAAAAACCCGTAAGAAACCCGTGTTGTGAAAGTTTTATCAGTCTGTGTAATTCTAGATGTGCCCTTATTTTATTTGCAATTATGGATTCTAGAATCTTAGCCACTGTTGACGTTAAACTTACCGGCCTATAATTATTCTTTTTAACTCGTTCTCCTTTTTTAAATATTGGTACCACATCTGCCAATTTCCACTCCAAGTTCATCTTCTTATGAAGAGGAAATTGCCAAACAAAAGGAGGTCATTTTGAGAGGAGAAAATACGATAAAGAATGAAATAGAAAAAAATAAAAGCCTTTCCAATGAGGTTGAAAAGATGAAGGAGAGAGAGAAGATGATCTCTGAGAAGGTAAACCAATTGGAAAAGGAAATGCAAGAGAAGAAGGAGATGATCACTGATATAGAGGAAAAGATTGCTACATTAAACAAGGTCGTCAGAGAAAGTAAAGTGATCACTGAAAAGAGATGCCCAGATATCCTTGCAGAAAATGAGAAAGAAAAGATGTGTCAAGAAATGACAAATGAAAATAAAATCCTCCAAGAGACGCTGGTGATGGCTAAGAAAAACTCTGATCTAGCGAAGAGCGAGCATGAGAAGCTAAAGGCTGAAAATGCTTCTCAACAGCAGATGATCAAGAGCGCCAAAGCCACGGTCGAGGGAGAAAGAGAACGGACTAAATATCTCAAAGAGCCTATTGAGAAAGAACAAGAAACGAGACAAAAAAGCGAGGAGGGTCGGGGTTCACGCCGTAAAAGGCTTGTGAGAGTTAATAACTTAAAGCAAGATAGTGAACCTAAAGAGCACACAGATAATAACCCGGCAGAAGAGAAACAAATAATCCAGTCCGTAGAGCAGGAAGATGCCGAGGCACTGAAAAGTTCTACCCAAGAACAGAGACTTCCGGCAAGGAGGCGAACCATTGAGTATCCTGGAAAGGAGAGCATCCTGAAGAGGCTTAACTTTCATAAGAAATAATGCCACCAAAAGGAAGCTAAACTCTTGTCACTTTCCAAGTGCCAATATTTAAAGGCATCTGCAAGATCTTTCAAGTTTCTATGTGCGAATGTGTGTTGGTAGTAGGCCCCTGGCGCGGCTTTAATTAGCTCGTAAGCCTACTTACCCAACGAGTGTGAATGGAGAGCTGGTAGACCTCTGGCACGGCTTTAATTAGCCTGTAAGTCTCAGGCTCATGAATGGTAGAAACTTGGAGATTTGCTAATGTAGTCGCCGTGGCTCAAGCGACATGAAGGAAAACGGAAGGAGGAGGAGGAGAAGGAGAAGGACAGGAAGGAGAGTAGACCCCTGAGCATTTACGAAAGAGGAAAGGCTTCTCGTATATTACGAAAGGGAACCGATCTCTTGTATTAATACCGAAGATCTCTCGCATATTACGAAAGAGGACCAACGTCTTGTATTATTACGAAGAAACGTCGTTTCTTGCGTAAGTTACGAAAGGTGGCGGAAATCTTGTATAATACGAATGCGTTCTGAAGTATGTTACGAAAGGGAGAGGAACTCTTGTATAATTCGGAGTCTGCACTCTTGTATTTTGCAAAAGGGGTCCAGTTTTACTGCCTTCCAGTCTGAGTAAGGATTGAAGGAGGAGGAGAAGGAGAAGGACAGGAAGGAGAGAAGACCGCTGAACATTTACGAAAGAGGAAAGGCTTCTCGTATATTACGAAAGGGAACCGATCTCTTGTATTAATACCGAAGATCTCTCGTATATTACGAAAGAGGACCAACGTCTTGTATTATTACGAAGAAACGTCGTTTCTTGCGTAAGTTACGAAAGGTGGCGGAAATCTTGTATAATACGAATGCGTTCTGAAGTATGTTACGAAAGGGAGAGGAACTCTTGTATAGTACGGAGTCTGCACTCTTGTATTTTGCAAAAGCGGTCCAGTTTTACTGCCTTCCAGTCTGAGTGATGATTGAAGGAGGAGGAGAAGGAGAAGGACAGGAAGGAGAGAAGACCGCTGAACATTTACGAAAGAGGAAAGGCTTCTCGTATATTACGAAAGGGAACCGATCTCTTGTATTAATACTGAAGATCTCTCGTATATTACGAAAGAGGACCAACGTCTTGTATTATTACGAAGAAACGTCGTTTCTTGCGTAAGTTACGAAAGGTGGCGGAAATCTTGTATAATACGAATGCGTTCTGAAGTATGTTACGAAAGGGAGAGGAACTCTTGTATAGTACGGAGTCTGCACTCTTGTATTTTGCAAAAGCGGTCCAGTTTTACTGCCTTCCTGTCTGGGTGAAGATTGATGGAGCAGGAGAAGGAGGGGAGGGACAAAACAAAATAAAACAAAAAATCAACAAACTACAACAAAAATAGCAAAAAACAACAATAAGAAGAGCCTTCTGCATTGTATTCAAGGCTTTTTGGCCTAGGGCTTGCCTGTCAGGATAACACGAAAAGACACTAAAGCCCTGTTTAAAGACTTTTTGGCCTAGGGCACACCTGTCAGGATCATATAAAAAAAAACTAATGCCCTGTATATGGAATTTTTGGCCTAGGGCTCACCTGTCAGGATCATATACAAAAAACTAGAGCCCTGTTTATAGACTTTTTGGCCTAGGGCTTACCTGGCAGGAAAAAGATCCAGGGCTGCAAATCAACCCAAAGAGGAAGTTAGATCTAAAAAAAAAAAAAATTCGTCTAAGAAAAGACACTAAAGCCCTGTTTAAAGACTTTTTGGCCTAGGGCTCACCTGTCAGGATCATATAAAAAAACTAATGCCCTGTATATGGGCTTTTTGGCCTAGGGTTCACCTGTCAGGATCATATAAATAAAACTAGTGCCCTGTATATGGACTTTTTGACCTAGGGCGTACCTGTAAGGATCATATACAAAAAACACTAGCCCTGTTTATAGACCTTTTGGCCTAGGGCTTACCTGGCAGGAAAAAGATCCAGGGCTGCAAATCAACCCAAAGAGGAAGTCAGATCTAAAATATATATATATATATATATATATATATATATATATATATATATATATATAATATATATATATATATATATATATATATATATATATATATATATATATATATATATATATATATATATATATATATATATATATATATATATATCGTCCAAGAAAAGACATTAAAGCCCAGTTTAAAGACTTTTTGGCCTATGGCTTACCTGTCAGGATAATATAAAAAAACTAGTGCCCTGTATATGGGTTTTTTGGTCTAGGACTCACCTGTCAGGATCATATAAAAAAACTAGTGCCCTGTATATGGGCAATTTGCCCTAGGGCTCACCTGTCAGGATCATATACAAAAAACTAGTGCCCTGTATATGGGCTTTTTGGTCTAGGGCTCACCTGTCAGGATAATATAAAAAAAACTAGTGCACTGTATATGGACTTTTTGGCCTAGGGCTTACCTGTCAGGATCATATACAAAAAACTACAGCCCTGTTTATTGACCTTTTGGCCTAGGGCTTACCTGGCAGGAAAAAGATCCAGGGCTGCAAATCAACCCAAAGAGGAAGTCAGTTCTAAAAAAAAAAAAAAAAAATCGTCCAAGAAAAGACACTAAAGCCCAGTTTAAAGACTTTTTAGCCTAGAGCTCACCTGTCAGGATAATATAAAAAACTAATGCCCTGTATATGGGCTTTTTGTCCTAAGGCTTACCTGTCAAGATCATATACTAAAAACTAGAGCCATGTTTATAGACTTTTTGGCCTAGGGCTTACCTGGCAGGAAAAAGATGCAGGGCTGCAAATCAACCCAAAAAGGAAGCCAGATCTTAAAAAAAAAAAATCAACAAACAACAACAAAAATAGCAAAAAAACAACAATAAGAAGAGCCCTGTACATTGTATTCAAGGATTTTTGGCCTAGGGCTTGCCTGTCAGGATAACATGAAAAGACACTAAAGCCCTGTTTAAAGACTTTTTAGCCTAGGGCTCACCTGTTAGGATCATATAAAAAAACTAGTGCCCTGTATATGAACTTAAAAAAAAAATCGTCCGAGATGACTTCCCTCCATTCACTAACTGTCAATATTTCAAGGTAGCTTCATTATCTCTCGGATTTCTTTGTGTGAATGTGTGTTTGTTGTAGACCTCTGGCGTGGTTTTAATTAGCTCGTAAGTCTACTTACCAACAACTGTGCATAGAGAGCTATTAGACCTCTGGCGCAGCTTTAATTAGCTTGTAAGTCTCAGGCTCAGGAATGGTAGAAACCTGGAGAAGCACCTTTGGAAATATTGGGAATTGGGAAGTACTAAAGGGTTTATTTGCTAATATAGATATTAAGAATAAATTATGTCCGATTCAAATGGCAGAATGATTTTTAACCCAGCCTCTGCGAAAGCAGTGCCGGTCCCAAGCCCGGATAAATGGGGAGGGTTGGTGTTGGGAAATGCATCTGACACCGTAAAAATCATAGATAGATAGATAGATACATAGATAGATAGATAGATAGATAGATAGATAGATATATAGGTGTAGTCAACGTGGCCCAAGCGGGAGCGTCCGCGACTCTGAGGCGTCAGGTCGAGGGTTCGCGCCCCGTCACAGTCTGAGGTTAGCAAGGGAATACACTCAGGGTAAGGATTACATCTTACAAATCAAGTCCTTCGCAAGAAGGCAGCCGTCCTAGCCCTTAGTAAAAAAGGGAGTCCGTGACGTAAATCCGGAACATAGATATTTATATAGACAGATAGATAGATAGATAAATAGATAGATAGATAGATTGACTAACAGACAAAAAGAAATGAATTATCATTATTTAAGTAAAAGTATATAATCTTTGGTTTTTGTTAATGGCTTTGTATAATTTATTTTATTATCTATCTACCTAGGCCTATTTGGCCTATTATGAATATTTATATTATTTCTTACTTGGAAATTTTTCTATCTCTCAGAAATACACAAATAAGTTGAAAGAGTGAATTTCAATCCTATTTTTTTTTCAATTTGGTATTAGAAAAATTGACGATGTTTCAAGTTAATGAAGATAATTTCTTATAGATATCACCAACAGCGGCGATATTAACAGACGGAGTAGCAGAAGGAGTGACTCCTGTTTACAAATAAAATGCTCCAAGTCTAAGACGATATCGTGACAAGGCGAATATGTGACGCCCTTCAAATAAGCACAGTCACTACTGCCTTGTAGGAAGCCTATTTAGGCAAAGGCTACGTCTGCAACCGATAATTGCAGCGTGGAAGAGAACTGGAGCCCTCACCATGTATGTATGTATGTATGTATGTATGTATGTATGTATGTATGTATGTATGTATGTATGTATGTATGTATGTATTTGTATGTATTTGGTTGTCGAACACGGAACGTGTTCGACAACCAAATATCCTGTTCACACGTTCGAACATCACTTCAAACACTTGTCTGTCGAACCACGTTCGACGAACCGTTTGACAGTGTAAACCCCTCCTTTAGATCCTGTAGAGTGTTTAGTTTCTGAACAGAGTAACAACTAGTGTTCAGTAATTTTATAAAAATCCAGGAATGTCTTTCATAATTATGGTATTGCAATTAATTCTGAAATGGACACTGAATTGAGCTTATTTGAAGGTAAAGCATATACTGAAAAAAACAAATTTTCGATTTTGTTCTCAACACGTGAAAATCTGGCGACATCTGGTAACAATACATAAACTTTTGGCCACAGCCTAAAACATTGAGGAATAATATAAATTGATGAAATGTATACTATATATGTATACAACTGAGTATATATAAAGTATACATTTTATCAATTCATTTACAAAATAAAACAGAGTATTGCAAGCAAAAAAGAAAAAAAAATCTATCCGTAGTTACCAGGTGTCATCGGATATCCACACTAGCAGACGAAAGCTTGAAAAATGGCATCACTGGAATAATGTATGCACAAGGGTCCGGTTAATGAGTCCTGTATTCTGAAAACGTTTTTTATTTTCTTATTTTTATGTTTTTTATGGCCGAACCGTATTACCAATTCAGTTGAAAATGCGGAAGCATCAGTGTTTGGACAAACAAGATTATGGACTATTTTCTTGTATACTTATGGCTGCTAACGGTTGTTACCAATTTTTGAATATTGTGCAATAAGAACTCGAATTGTCTATGTATGCATGCATATACACAAGTTCACACATATATGTATGTACATACACACACACATAAATATATATATATATATATATATATATATATATATATATATATATATATATATATATATATATATATATATATATATATATATATATATATATATAGATAGATAGATAGATAGATAGATAGATAGATAGATAGATAGATAAATATGATAGATAGAAGTAGATAGATAGAGAGAGAGAGAGAGAGAGAGAGAGAGAGAGAGAGAGAGAGAGAGAGAGAGAGAGAGAGAGAGAGAGAGAGAGAGAGAGAGAGAGAGAGAGAGAGAGAGATAGATAGAAAGATAGATAGATAGATAGATAGATAGATAGATAGATAGATAGATAGATAGATAGATAGATAGATAGATAGATAGATAGATAGATGAGAGAGAGAGAGAGAGAGAGAGAGAGAGAGAGAGAGAGAGAGAGAGAGAGAGAGAGAGAGAGAGAGAGAGAGAGAGAGAGAGAGAGAGAGAGAGAGAGAGAGAGAGAGAGAGAGAGAGAGAGAGAGAGAGAGAGGCTGTAAGTTGAAAGCTTGGCATAGTTTTTTTTTCAAGTAAACAAACAACAGTAAGTGGAATTCATATTTCAACAACAACAAAAAACTTTACAGAATTTTTTCTTTGGAGACAATATTTGCATTTTTTAAGTGAAGCTGTTGTGTTTTTACCCCTTCATAAAGATAAATATTAATCTATCAAAGGATTATATACCCAGAGAATCAGGTCATGGAATTAGAGGTACTTTAAAGCATTCTGGATCGGATGTTATGACAATGTGAACTTTATATGTCAAGCTGTGAGCCAATAAAAATCTTGGCATAAAGCAAAGATTGTGTGGAACACTGTAATTATACAGTGTTCATGGACTTAATGCAGTTATATAACTGAGGTGGTAGATAAGAATACCTCCTACATGTTCCCCTGCGTGTGGTAAAAGTGAAGTAAATGGAGCGGAGAAAGGGGACTGGTAATACCCTCATTTGTTTTTTTTCCCTCCCACAGAGTCAACCTTTTGCTTTGACTCAGCCAACCCCTTACAAGGGGGGGGATCATGGCACTTGTATATTGATGGACTTGTTCTTTATCAAATACAACAAATAGTAGTCCAAGAGCAGTATTAACATGGGAATGGAAAGGGAATATTTAGTGCAGCCTTTTTGGCGCCACTCTTTTGGCACCACTATTTTGGCGCTAAACTCCTTTGGCCCAACTATTTTGGCGCTAAGCTGTTTTGGCGCCACTCATTTGGCGCTAAAGAGTTTTGGCATTGCCCTTTTGGTACTAAGCTGTTTATCTAGGCTAGGTTAGGTTAGATTAGGTAAGGTTAGTGTTAATTAAGCTATTTTTTTTTAATTTGGAAAGGCTCCAGTCACAGCGCCAAAAGGGGCGGCGCCAAAATGGTGGCGCCAAAAAGGCGTCGCCAAAAATAGCGGCGCCAAAACGATGGCGCCAAAACTGCGGTGCCAACAAATACCCATCCCATACGGGAAAGTGAATGTGATATAAAATGGAAAGGAACTGATCGTATTTCCAAATTTTTTAATTTAGTTAATCTAAAGCATCCCTTTCTATGTCTGTTTTACACATCTATATAAGAGATCTCTGCACACGTGTAGCGGCTTTCACATGTTAAGCACCGAATTGAAAAGGCTCTAATTCTGCGCTTGCGGGTGGGAATTATTCTGTAATTCTGACCATTTTTGGAAGCGGTATTCACGTAAATGAGAGCAAGCAAAGAATACAGACTATTTAATGTTTTTTTTTTCAAATTGAATGATCTTTATTTGCTAATATTATCATGTGATGATGCACACACACACGTGCACGCATGCACGCACTCACGCACGCGCACACACGCACACACACACAAGCAAACGCACATACACACACATGCACGCACGCACGCACACGCACGCATGCTCACACGCACACGCACGCACGCTCACGCACGCACTCACACAAGCACGCACGGACACACGCACACACAAGCATTTCACAAACACATTATATATCGCTGAATTCGGCGCTTTAACTTTGATGTGTATTTCATAATATTAATCGAAAATTAAAAGTATTTATATATGATAAACGGGTACATTAATGACAGATATTGGTTATTTTATAATTATGAGTTATTTCAATAATAATCAAAGCACATCTGCGCTCAACAATTATTGAACATTATCTTCCCATGTATATAAGATTATTCCAGAGAGGAGGCAAAAATGCCTCCTCCGTGTGCTCCCCTGCGTGTCATAAAAGTCGACTAAATGGGGAGAAGCGAGAGATATAGGAATCTCTTCCTTTGCTTTTTCCTCCCAAAAAGTCATTTTTTTGCTTTGACTCCGCCATCCCCCGTAAGGGGGATAATGGATTTTGAATATAGATAGACAGGGTTACTCAAGCAAAAACTCTTTTGGTAAACCAAATGCGGCTGTCAGGGCTCACAGCAGAAAAATTCTCGTCCACATTACCCTGTGGATGAACCAAGAGGGGTAATTAGGGGAAATTGTTGATACTCTATCCTAAAATAACTTTGAGTAGCGATCGAGGTATGTATTGAACTGGTGAATGTGTGCTTTGACTCAACCACTCCATTACAAGGGGAAATGTGGCTACTGCATATGTATGTAACCTTCTCGGAGATCTTGGACAGTCTCATTATTACCCAATATGAAGACTCGACAACAAACTCAATCTAAATTTAAATTGTAACTTTTGTCTCCTTTTTCTATCGTTCTCTTATGTTGCACTTTGCAGAATTCTGCAGAATTGCAAGTGTCCTGAAGTCTCTGGTGTACGTTTGACTTCACTCAACCTGATTTGTTTTACTTGGGAATTCTTGGCTTTGTGGTCACGTCTTTGTTCAGGAATGATTCCGAAACGGGAATTCCTTTACAGGAATGCGAACATCTAAATACAAATGGGAGTAATTGTAGTCAGAAAAGAATTGTAGGAAAAAGGAAAATGTTCTATTTTTTTGTTCTTACACATACACACACAAATACACAAATACACACACCCTCATGTAAGTTTAAGGTTCTGTGGTAGCTCAGTTGTAGAAATCGAGAATTGGGAAGCTATAAACGAAGGTTTGAACCCACTACGGGGCGTTAGGAAGGACATCCATATTTAGGCCTTCATGAAAAGGATTTCAGTTTTCAA
>JAXCGZ010016380.1:0-5000 GCA_037179515.1 Halocaridina rubra
ACGATAGATCTGCTTTTTGAAGGATGAAAGGTCATAAGAATCAGGAAAGACAGAAGGAGGAAGAGAGTTCCAGAGTCTGCAGGTAGATGGGAAGAAGCAGTCTCTGCACCGACCAATCCGCGAGCTACAAATCTCAACACAGTACCTGTGAGATGAGGTCGCTTGGTGAGTGTTACGTGGCCTCGGCAGTGGTAGAGGGATGCAACTCGCCAACTCATCAGGGCAGCGATGGAAGTAGTAGCGATAGAAAAGAGAAGGGAAGATACCTTACGGCGAAGAGAGAGAGAATTCAGATTAGAAGTAAGAGTAGGATAATTAATGAGTCTGACTTCGTTAGATTCAACCTTATCAAGGAGTAAAGTATAAAAAATAGCACCCCAGATGTGTGAGCAGTATTCTAAGCAGGGACGGATAAGACTTTTATAAATTTTAAGTAACTGTAAAGAGGAAAAGTAATGACGGAAACGAAACAAAACCCCAATTTTTAGGATGATGATTTAGAAATATGGATTATGTAATTCCTCCAAGATAAGTTAGAGACTCTATGGATTCCTAATATGGTGATAGAATTAAGAGGGCAAATTTCGTTAGTTTCGAAGGCAATAGGGTTATCAGGAGGAGAAGAAGATACAGAGATAGCCAGAAACTGTGTCTTGGAGGCATTGAATCTAGCTAAATTTTGAGTGTCCCACTCAGATACCCTCTACAAATCGGAGTTTAGAGTAGAAAAAAGAGTGATACAAGACTGATTACGAGTAACAGATGAAGGTTGTGAAGAAGAGGCAGAGGAAAAGTGAAGGGTAGAATCATCAGCAAAGACATGAAGAAGAGAGGAAGATGGGAATTGCAGATCATTGATGAAGAGAAGGAAGAGAGTAGGTGAATGAACAGAGCCCTGTGGAATACCACTGGTAACAGAGAAAGGGCTTGATGTCGCACCATCAACATATGATTAGTAGGGTGGCCATAGCACCAGCCGACCGTTGAAAGACTACGACTGAAGGTATTAGAATGCAACTAGGACTGGTCCAGACAGTTCCATGTTGAGTCTTCCTTCAGGACGGTTCTTTCCTCATGCCTACATCTACACTGAATATTCTAGCGTATTCATTACACATCTCTTGCTATTCCATTACATTTGACAAGTCACAACATATTGCATATCTGTCTCTTTTACTTTCTTTTTCCTCATATTTGTTATTATTTATGGAAGGTTCACAACTAATGGCCCCCAGTACCCGGCATAGTGGGGTGCGAAGACTCTCCGGGGATCGTGTTGACTCCACCATTGGCTTGAGGGCAGACACGCCTGGTGGTAGTAATGGTTCTGCTCTTAACCTTGCACCTCCCAATAGATCTGCTTCTTTCACTCTTCACTATTCTAACATTCGTGGGCTGAACTCTAATCCTTTGTCTGTGGAACAGCACTTGGGCACTTTCCTCACTATCCTCCTCCTCCTATATGAAACCCAGCTGTCTATACATGCTTCCACTGACCCATTCCAAATCTCTCACTATAATCTGCATACTCGTTTTCGTTCCAAAGGTGGGGTCTGTGCATACAGCAACACTAACACTCCTACTGTGAGGCTCATGGACCTTGAATCTCCTGACTTTGATGTTCTCTGGATAAAAATCTATCTCTCCACTACCACTATCATCCTTTGCTTCTGCTACTGTTCTCCAAACTCCACCGAGTTTGTGTTTCTCTTTGAATATCTATCCTCGTGCCATGAGTCCTTGCTATCTTCTCACCCACATGCCGAAGTTCTCTACATTGGAGACTTCAATGTACACCACAGTGAGTGGCTTCATTCTTCTCACACTGATGTGGGAAGAAGCGAGACCCTTGCTTTCTCTATTACTCATGATCTGGAGCAAATTATCAAACATCCTACTCGCGTTCCTGATCGTAACAAACATGCTGCGAACACTCTTGACCTATTTTTTACTTCTAACCCTTCAAACTACTTTTATTCTTTGCTTTCCCCTCTTGGTAAATCTGGCCACTCTATGATCTCAGTCTCTTCCATTTTCGCTCCCCCACCACCAATCCCTCCTACTAAGTGCCGCCTTTGGCACTTCGAGCGTACCCAACATGAAAATTTGCGTAACTTTCTCTTTGACTTCCCATGGGATGACTACTGCTTTCGGTCCCGCAACCCTGATCAGAATAGCTCTAAAAGTTGCCGAGATCATGACCGCCGGAATGGAGGTGTACATCCCGTCTTCTACAAAAACTTTCTCTCCCCCTAAACCTTGGTTTGACCATGCCTGCTCCATGGCTATCCAGACTAGGAATCAGGCTCACCGATCTTAACTAGCCTCCCCTTCCGATTTAACTCGCTCTGCTTTTATTATAGCTAGGAATCGCTGTACTGCTCAGATTCGAAGGTCTAAAGCTTCCTTTATAAGAAGGAAAGTTGATGACCTTAACTCCTCTCCCACTGACAAAAGCTTCTGGTCCTTAGCCAAAAACCTCTCTAATTCTTCTGTAACTCAAGCTTTCCCCCTCTCATTCGTTCTAATGGTTCTATAGCTTGCTCTCCCACTGACAAAGCCACTCTCTTTTGCTCTCATTTTTCTGCCAACTCTTCTATCAACGATTCCAGCACACCTGTTCCTCAGTATTTTCCCCTCTCTAACCCTATGCCCTCCCTTATCCTTCTTCACGCAAAGTTCACAAGGTTCTTCGCTCGCTAAAGACGAACAAGGCATCTGGTCCCGATGGTATCCCTGCAAGGTTCCTAAAGAAGTTTGCAGATGGACTGGCACCCGTGCTTTGCCGTCCTTTTCGAATCATTCTGTCGACCAGTATCTATCCTTCATCTTGGAAGCATGCTCTAGTTCAACCTGTTCCTAAAAAGGGTGACCGCTCTATTCCTTCTAACTACCGACCTATTGCCCTAACCTCCTCTATTGCTAAATTTTTCGAAACTTTGCTCAATGCTCACTTCTTGAAACGCCTTGAATCTAACTCCCTTATCTCCAATCACCAGTACGGCTTCCGCAAGGCAAGATCCACTGGTGATTTCCTGTCCTATCTTACTCATGTATGGTCATCTTCTCTGAGGAACTATGGGGAATCCTTTGTCGTCGCCTTTGATATTCTAAGGCTTTTGACAGAGTCTGGCACAAGGCTCTGTTGGCCAAACTCCCTGCCTATGGCTTTACCCCTTCTTTCTGTTCACTGATTTCCAGTTTTCTTACTGACCGTTCTATATCTGTAGTTGTTGATGGCGCGACATCTAGCCCTTCCTCTGTTACCACTGGTGTTCCACAGGGCTCTGTTCTTTCACCTACTCTCTTCCTGCTCTTCATCAATGATCTTCAACATTCCCCATTTTCCTCTCTTCTTCATGCCTTGGCTGATGATTCTGCCCTTCACTTTTACTCTGCCTTTTCTTCACAACCTTCATCTGTTACTTGTAATCAATCTCGTATCACTCTTTCTTCCTTCGTGTGTTCCATGGTGCATCCTTAGGTTGGTTCCTCTTTCTTCTACTCTTAACTCCGATTTGCAGAGAGAATCTGAATGGGGCAATCAAAATTTAGTTAAATTCAATGCCTCCAAGACACAATTTCTGGCTATCTCTTTATCTTCTTCTCCTCCTGATAACCCTATTGTCTTCGAAACTAATGAAATTTACCCTCTTAACTCTATCAACATATTAGGAATCCATATAGCCTCTAACTTGTCTTGGAGGAATCACGTAATCCAAATTTCTAAATCTTCATCCAAATAATTGGGGGGTTTATTTCGTTTTCGTCATTACTTTTCCTCAATGTAGTTACTTAAAATTTACAAAGGTCTTATCCGCCCCTGCTTAGAATACTGCTCACACATCTGGGGTGCTTCTTCCTTTACTTATCTTCTTGATAGGGTTGAATCTAAGGCAGTCAGACTCATTAATGATCCTTCTCTTACTTCTAACCTGGATTCTCTCTCTCTTCGCCGTAAAGTATCTTCCCTTTCGCTTTTCTATCGCTACTACTTCCATCGCTGCTCTGATGAGTTGGCGAGTTGCGTCCCTCCTCCACTGCCGAGGCCGCGTTACACTCACCAAGCAGCCTCATCTCACAGGTACTGTGTGGAGATTTGTAGCTCGCAGATTGGTCGGTGCAGCGACTGCTTCTTCCCATCTACCTCCAGACTATGGAACTTTCTTCCTCCTTCTGTCTTTCCTAATTCTTATGACCTTTCATCCTTCAAATAGCAGATCTATCGTCATCTCAGAGCCTAGTCCTCCATATCTCTGGGTCTTCTGTACTTTGACTGTTTTTTTTTTTGTCTGTCGTTATCCTTTGTGTGACATTACCTCATCTCTGCCTTGCCCTTAACCTTTTTCTTTTCCTTCGTTTGGTGTTCTCTTGTGCCCGGGCCTTTGTTGATGAGGGCAGTTTCTGCCTGTTCCGGTGTCACACTCTTAAAAAAAAAAAACACTACAATCCCACTGGAAAGGGAGCAGCCAAGCCAAACAATACTAACTCACCAATAGCAAAATATACCTTGATCACTTGGTACGCTTGGTTTATGAGGAATGCGTGTTCCTTGGCTAGGCCACCCATCTTACAATGTAAATTCAGGCCACTGTATATTCAGAACATGACAACCACTCTCAACACAACTACTTCTATTAACACTGCTAGTGCTAACTACTACTACCACTACTATTATTATTTATTAAAGTATTATTATTGTTATTATTATTATTATTACTATTATTATTATTATTATTATTATTATTATTATTATTATTATTATTATTATTATTATTATTATTATTATTATTATTATTATTATTATTATTATTATTATTATTATTATTATTATTGTTTGTTTGTTCCGGTTTTACGTCACGGACTCCCTTTTCTACCAAGGGCTAGGACGGTTGCCTTCTTTGGCCGATGTAGTCGTCACTCTGAGTGCATGCCCTTGCTAACCTCAGACCGTGACGGGGAGCGAACCCTCGACCTGACGCCTCAGAGTCGCGGACGCT
>JAXCGZ010016380.1:10000-21114 GCA_037179515.1 Halocaridina rubra
AGACCTGACAGCCGCAGCTGGTTTACCCCCACCACTTCATCACACGGCAACTCCCCTCACACCCGTCCATCACAGTTCACTGAGCTAGCAGGTGCGAAAAATCCCTTTGGGCCGTGTCATATGTCCACAATCTTCCTCCACTCATTCCTATCTCATGCACCCACTCTTCCCTGTTCCACTGACATTCCACAAGCATTCAGTGCTCTTCTCACACTATCCATCCATCTCATTCTAGGTCTCTCTCTTGGCCATACCCCAATCACTTCTGCACTCCACTCTCTCTTCACTATTC
The DNA here is from genome assembly GCA_037179515.1 of Halocaridina rubra. Taxonomy (NCBI): domain Eukaryota; kingdom Metazoa; phylum Arthropoda; class Malacostraca; order Decapoda; family Atyidae; genus Halocaridina; species Halocaridina rubra. The sequence goes on from JAXCGZ010016380.1 coordinate 10,293, forward strand.
CTTCATCACTCATCCTTTCCATGTGTCCAAACCATCTCAACACTTTCTGATCTAATCTATCCGACAGCTTCATTCCAACACCCGTTCTCTTCCTGGCATAATCATTTCTTACTCTATCTATTCTATATACACCAATCATACCTCTTAAACACCTCATCTCCATTACATTCAATTTGTTACTTCATCGTCTCTTGCATTCCAAGTCTCTGCTCCATATAATGCTGTCAGCACAATCTTACCTTCATATATCCTTCTCTTTGCATTCATTCCCAAATATCTCTTTCTCATTGCACTTTTCAACCAACCTAGACATTTACTTGGTTCCTTCACGCTGTGATTTACCTCTACATCCACTCATCCACTCCTTGATTCATGCGACCCCAGATACTTAAAACTTACAACTTCAAAAAACTTTCCATTCACTCCTACATTCAGTCTGCCAACATTAACACCCCTCGTGCATCTCATGACTTTACTTTTACCAATATTCAACCGCATCTTTCATCTTTCACACACTCTAATAAACTCACCCACCAAATGATTTAATTCATTTCAGTATCAGCCACAATTACAGTATCATCCGCAAATAGCAACTGACTCAATTTCCACAAACTTCCATTCTCACCCACTAGTTCCAAGTCTCTGTCTAATACTCTTTCATTTACTTCCCTTACCACTCCATCCATAGGCACATTAAACAACCATGGTGACATTACAAAACCTTAACTTAACCCAACATTCACCTCAAACCAATCACTCATACCATTCCCAACTCTCACGCATGCTCTACTATTCATGTAAAAACTCTTTACCACATTCAACAAACTTCCTCTTATTCCATACAGTCGCAATACCTTGCACAACCCCTTTCTATCTACCCTGTCATATGCTTTCTCTAAATCCATAAAGGTCCAAAAAGTAGTCCCTACCTTTCTCCAAAAACTTCTCACACACCTGTCTTACCGCAAACACCTGATCCACACATCTTCTTCCTCTCCCAAACCCTCACTGTTCTTCCCCAGTCAATTTCTCAGTACCTTTCCTGATTCTCTCGATTAACACTCTTCCACATACATTACTAACTACACTCATTAACTAATTCCTCTAAAACTACTACATTCATACGTATCCCCCTTTCCTTTGTAAAGTGGAACTACTCATGCACCCCTCCAGTCAACAGAGACCCTCCCTTTCCTGAAACATACATTCAACAACATAACCATCCATTCTACTAATGTGTCCCCACCTTTTGAAAAGCATTCAGCATGACACCCATGTATCCCTGGTGGTTTACCTGCTTTCGTTGCTCTCAATGCCAAACGTACCTCCTCTTTTGTTATATCCCTATCATTCTTATTTCCTAACATTGGCATTCTCCATTCGTTTTCCACAGCCACAATCTCTGCCTTTCTATCATCTTCCTCATTCAGCAGGTTCTTGAAATATTCAGCCCATCTCCCTCTCACCTTTATTTCATCCATTAGCAATTGCTCACCTGTTCCTTTTACCCTCTCCTCCCTACCACATTCACCTTTCCTCACTCTTTTCACTTCCTTCCAAAACATCTTTTTATTCCTTTCAAAATTCTAAGAAAAGCATCTGCCCCACCTTACACCCGCTTCTCACTTTGCCTCCCTCACCACGTGCTTCGTTAACCTCCTCTTTGCACAGTTCCATTCACACGTCTCTAAATTACCTACCTGCAACAATATCTCATAAGCCCGCTTCTTTTCAGCCACTACTGCACTCACCTGCTTATTCCACCATTCACTACCTTTGCTTTTACTTCCACCAGTTAGTCTCCTTCCACACACTGCCTCGCCACACTTCATAACTTCCTCCTTGAAACAACCCATTCTTCTTCCACTCTCTCCTCCATTTTCTCTTTCACTACATTCCACACATTTCTCGCACTAGCCTAATATTCAGTCTTTCTCTTTCTTATACAATTCATTCACTTTTAGCACCTCTCTTCTTCTCTAGCTTCTCCTCTTTCTCCACTTTTCTCCCACTCTCACTCTACTTGCCACTAAATAGTGATTAAATATTCCATCACTTGCTCCTCTCAGTACATTCACATCCAATACTCTTCTAATCACCCTCCTGTTCACCACAACATAATCCATTAATGCTCTGTCATCTACTCTATCATTTTCCACTCTGACCTATGTATACTTGTGCACATCATTCTTTTTAAACCCAGTATTAGAAATCAACATCTCTCTCTATATATGCACATTATAATTTTCTCTCCACTCTCATTCCTACCAGGTACTCCATACTTCAAAATTACACCATCCAATGGTTCGTTCCCTACTCTAGCATTCAAATTTCCCATCAACATCACATTCACATTCAATCTTACTTCTAACCTGGATTCTCTCTCTCTTCGCTGTAAGGTATTTTCCCTTTCGCCTTTTTATCGCTACTACTTCCATCGCTGCTCTGATGAGCTGGCGAGTTGCATCCCTCCTCCACTGCCGAGGCCGCGTTACACTCGCCCAGCGGCCTCATCTCACAGGTATTGTGTGGAGATTTGTAGCTCGCGGATTGGTCGTTGCAGCGACTGCTTCTTCCCATCTACCTCCAGACTCTGGAACTCTCTTCCTCCTTCTGTCTTTCCTAATTCTTATAACCTTTCATCCTTCAAAAAGCAGATCTATCGTTATCTCAGAGCCTAGTCCTCCATATCTCTGGGTCTTCTGTACTTTGACTGTTTAATCTGTCTGTCGTTTACCTTTGTGTGGCATTACCTCATCTCTGCCTTGCCCTTAACCTTTTTCTTTTCCTTTGTCTTGGTATTTTCTCGTCCCCGGGCCTTTGTTGATGAGGGTAGTTTCTGCCTGTCCCGGTGTCACACTCTTAAACAAAAAATCCCAAGTTTTCCACACACTCGTTCAATTTCATCCAAGATTCTTTCTCTTTCTTCCTCATTTTTTTCACTGCCAGGGTGATATGCGCTCACAAACGCTTAAGCATCGCATCCCAGCCTCATTTTAGCCACTATTTAAATACAAAATCAATAATTCCCCTTATATGGACAATGGCCAAGGCAGAGCATAACCTGCACCTCTTCGCTGGGGATATATCATGTGAAATTCGCAATACCCTCGCTCAGCCCCATTCTAACGAGTATTAGCACACGCAGCGAAGTACGTCATCTTATGCCCATCAAAATTAGGAGGAAGCAAGATCCAGCAGAGTAAGAGTATAATCAAGAACTGAATGATGGGAGGCAGATGACGCACAACACCCCACACTTGGCTTGAACGCACCCATCTCTTAATAAAATAGGAAAAACGTATATAGTAAGAGATAACGCTAGAAATAACTATGGGAAGAAGAAGATGGCTTAAATATATCATTACATTCCAGAAAATATCTGCTAATAAGTATGTCCTTCAAATTAGGGGGGAAATATACCTAGGTGGCCAAAATGATACGGATTTACTTATTTGGTTTAACACGGGTGGTGCTGGACGGTATTAATGTATTCATCGAAGCCCTGAGGTCGGGAAGAACTGCTTTGCCATCGAGCCCAAACTTCTCATGGTTTACTCACTGAGTCTTTTCCTTATCTCTAAGTGGTTCTGGCGAAAAGAAATATACAAGCCATACAAGCCAACTTGGAGAGTTGAAAATGGTATAATACACAGGGTGAGGGTGGTGTGCGCGAGTGTCCGTTGATCGTCGCGAGAACGAGTGTTTTTCGAGTGACTAAAGTGCTTAGTGGAAAACTTTACCATAATTTCCAAAACCATAAAATCCTGCAGAGTATTGTGAGTACAAAAACTAATATTTGTTGTAAGGCGAGACTGTTCATATTAAAGGAAGAAAATTGAGAACTTTTTCGTGAGAAGAGAGAGAAGCTGCCATCCAGTTTCTGCCTTGAGGGAAATCTAGAAGAGTTGCCAGACGTGGAGCCTCACACCACATTACCTAATTTTTTGTGTAAACTGGGGAAAGCTCTTGAGCCGTTTTACCTGATCCTGTGGTTCTATATATTGTTAAAAACAGTATCCTTCCCATTTATATTAACTAGTAGTTAGTTTGATACACGAAAAGAATTGAATAATAAAAGAAAAAAAAATTACCAAATACCCACCCGTCAACAGTACTGAGTTAAGTTGCCAAGTAGTACAGCAGTCCTATTTTCTTCATTTTTTTTTTCTTTTTTGCTTTTCTTTTAGCTTTCTCGTTTGCTATTTTGTTATTTTGTATATATATTGAGTTAAATGTAAAGTCTAAATCCCGTGATAACATATCTTGGTTAGCAAGTCAGTTTATCAGTTAGGAAGAATATATAACAGAAACAGGTGGGTGCCACCTCGAACACAAATTCGAATTTTCCTTCAGGTTTGACTTTTGTTTTTCTTTTTCTTTTTATACGTAAATTACCATGGTCAAGTTTTTAAGTTAAGATGTGTGTTACCAGAAAGGAGACAAACTGAGTCACTAAATAGCACTTATATGGAGATATAAAAATTCTGTGTGAAGGTAAATTAGAAGTTTTTCTCTTTTCTTTTTTTTTTTCTTTTTTTTCCTCTTTCTCGTCTTCTTTCTATATTCTGTGAGAGGGAGAACATAAAAATGAAGCCATCTCTGTCCCAAACCTCTCCCACCCATGGGTCGGGAGAAGGGGTAGTCATCAGAGGACTTAAACAGAGAATCAAGAAGTTAGAGGAAATGGTTACAAGCCTTGATGATAAAATTCGGAATATGGATGGAGAAATGAAAGAGAATGAAACACTCAGAGAACAAATAAGATCTTTGGAGGAAGCAAATAAAGCACAAGGGCAGGAGAGAAAGGAACTAGAAAAAAGAATAAAGAAGCTGGAAGGGGAAAAGAGTCAACTAGAATCTAGAATTTCTAATCAAGAAGATAAAAACAAACAGCTAAATGACAACCTAAAGGAATTAGATGTTAGTTCACTGCTATCTTCTGAGAGAGACGAGATTGCTGCTTGGAATGTTCAGATTAAGGAAAACATTGAACAGTTCAGAAAAGAGTTCCAGGAGCTGAATATGGAAAATGATGCCATGAAAACGTCCTTTGCTGATGCACTAAAGGGGAATGTGGCAGTAAAAGAGGCTGTAAAGGTGGTGGCACTGGAAAACATACAAACAGTTGACTATAAAGAGACAGTAATCGAAAAAATGAAAGACGTTGTGATGGAAAGGGCAAACCCACTCATCAGACAGGCACTTGATAAGGAGAAGACAGTGGTAATCTCAGGCATAAGTGAATCCCAGGAGCCAACATGGCAGGGGAGACTTGAAGAAAATAAAGCTAGGGTTGTAGACCTGATAAGAAAGCTTGGAGTAGTATGTGGTCCTGAGGATATTGTAAACATACACCAACTAGGTAAATATTCGAGGGAAGGAAAGCCGAGACCAACAAAAGTAACCTTTGAGAGAGGGGAGACATGTAGGGAAATATTGTTGAGAAAAAAAAGTCTAAAAGACCTTCAAGAATGCAAAGAAGTGTTCATTAGACGATACAGAACACAGGAAGAGATGGGAAAGATCAAAAACTTGTTGCAAGAGGCAAGAAGGTTAAATGATGAAAGAAATGAAGAAGAGAAGAAAAATTTTCGTTACGGAATACTTCCAGACAAAGGGGAGATAAAGAAGATAATGACAGAAGATCAGGGGATGGGGCCTCATTAAGATTGTTATACACAAATGCTGATGGAGTAGCTGGTAAGGCAGTAGAATTAAAAGATAGGATTCACAACAGTAAGGCAGATATAGTAGCAATTACAGAGACTAAGTTGAGTGAGGACATAAACAGTGTCACAGTTTTTCCTAAGGGCTTCAGAATACTAAGGGTCGAAAGATCTGAGAGGACTGGTGGAGGGATAGCACTGCTCATAAGTGAGAGGATTCAAGTTGAAGAGATAAACTTGGCTATAGAAAGTGAGTTCAGGGAATTTCTTGTTGCTCGCATAAATACTGGGTCAGAGAGCATTATAATAACTGTTGTATACACCCCACCAAGGAACCAAAATAGGCTTGAAATTTATGAGGAAAGTCATATAGGTACGATTGAAGTCATAAACTCAGTTGTTAACATGGCGCGGGAGAAAAAATGTAGGATTTTGATTATGGGAGACTTTAATCATAAAGAGATAGATTGGATAAATCTTGACCCACACAGTGGTGAGGACTCCTTTGGGGCAAGATTCCTAGATTGCGTACAAGGGAATTTCCTACACCAACATGTAATGGAACCAACAAGAGCCAGGGGTGGGGATGAGCCATCACTACTTGATCTGGTGTTCACAGATAATGTGTTGGATATTGAAAATATTGAGTATGAACCACCAATTGGAAAGAGTGACCACTGTGTGTTGTTGATGGAGTATATCATTGAAGACATTCTTCCTGAGAGTAGAGGCACTGAGGACATGAGGAGGAACTATCAGAAAGGAGATTACATCAAAATGAATGAGCTTTTTGCAGTTATTGACTGGAGAACCTTATTTTACAATAAATCTGTACAAGAAATGTATGACATCTTTTGTGAGAAATATGGGAAGATTGTAGAATGCTGCATACCTGTCACCAAAGTAGGTGTAATTCATGCCAGAGAGAAATGGTTCGATAATGGGTGTAAAAGAGCTAAGGAGTGGAGAGACAAATGCTGGAAAAGGTATAGGAGGAGAAAAAACATAAATGCCTGGCAAACCTACAAAAGAGCAAGAAATGACTACCTAAGCAAAAGGAGAGAGGCAGAGAAAGATTATGAGAGGGACATCACCAGGAAGGCGAAAGAAAATCCCAAGCTTTTCCACAGCTTTATCAGAGGAAAACTGAAGGTAAAAGAACAGGTTTTAAGGCTAAAGAGAGCGGATGGAAGCATCACTGAGACGGACGAAGAGATCTGCAAAGAATTGAACAAGGAGTTTCAGTCAGTATTTACAGTAGAAAATACCCCACCCCCTCAGATTGCAGTGATAGAAGCCCAAGGGCCGGTATTAGAGAACATCAACCTTACAGCCACAGAGGTATGCAAGGCGCTGATGGATTTAGATGTTCATAAAGCTACAGGTCCTGATGACATATCCCCTCATGTGCTTAAAAAATGCGCAAACACAATATCAGTGGCACTAAGTATCATATTTAAGGAGTCATTGGAGTCGGGGGAAATTCCAAGATGCTGGAAACAAGCAAATGTGATACCTATCTTCAAAAAGGGAAGGAGGGATACGGCTCTGAACTATAGACCAGTTTCCTTGACCAGCATAGTTTGCAAAGTTATGGAGAAACTACTAAGGAAACATATCTCTCTTCACTTGGAATCCTTCAACTTTTTGTCAGTGAGGCAACATGGCTTCAGAGAAGGAAGATCAACAGTAACAAACTTATTAGAATTTTATGATGAGGTAAGCCAAATCTTACAGGAAAGAGAGGGCTGGGCAGATTGCATATTCCTAGACTTCCAGAAAGCGTTTGACACTGTTCCACATGGGAGACTTATTAGGAAGCTGCAATCAATGGCTAGAATAGGTGGAAATGTCTTGGAATGGATAAAAACTTACTTAGAAGGAAGGGAACAGAGGGTTAGAGTAAGACACTCAGTGTCTGATTGGAGAAGAGTTAGTAGTGGAGTTCCACAGGGTTCAGTTTTAGGGCCACTTTTGTTCCTTGTATATGTAAATGACCTACCAGAGTCTGTAAATTCATTCATGAATATGTTTGCAGATGATGCAAAGATTGTGAAGAAAGTAAAAAACGAGAACAATGGTAGAGAACTTCAGGAGGATCTAAATAATCTGCATGAGTGGTCAGAAAAGTGGCTAATGAAATTCAATACCTCAAAATGTAAGGTAATGAGAATGGGTACAAGTGCAAGAAGGCCCAAGCTTGACTACTCGGTGGCTGGAGTACAACTTCAGGAGACAGAAAATGAGAGAGATCTAGGAGTAAACATATTGGCAGATTTGTCTCCAGAAATACATATAAATGGCGTAGTAAGGGCAGCATATGCATTCTTATCAAATGTAAGGGTAGCCTTCAGGCACATGGACAAGGAAATGTTCAGAAATATTTATGTAACCTATGTGAGGCCAAAACTCGAATATGCAGCCCCCTTCTGGAATCCGCACTTGAAAAAGCACATAGCTAAGCTTGAAAAAGTTCAAAGACATGCCACGAAACTGGTGCCAGAAATACGCAATCTCGGTTATGATGAGAGGCTGAGGGAATTAGACTTGCCATCACTCGAAGCTAGAAGAGTAAGGGGGGATATGGTGACAGTCTTTAAATTCCTTCATGGTTATGATAGAGTGGATAGGGATCGATATTTCGATATGGCTGGCTCTAGAACTAGAGGTCATAGTTTGAAGCTTCGTAAGAAAACTTGTTTGCAGGATGTAAGGAAATACTTTTTCAGTGTAAGAGTAGTTGATAATTGGAATTCGCTAAGCGAGGAGGTAGTTAATGCTACCTCAATCCATAGTTTTAAGGACAGGTATGATAAGTATCACTAAGTCTAAAAATAGAACCGATCAGGAGACGGGAAGATACGAGCTTTGGGCTCTTTCCCGTAAACACAATTAGGTAATCACAATTAGGTAATCACATACATACATACATACATACATACATACATACATACATACATACATACATACATACATACATACATACATACATACATACATACATACATACATACATACATACATACATACATACATACATACATACATACATACATACATACATACATACATACATACATACATACATATATATATATATATATATATATATATATATATATATATATATATATATATATATATATATATATATAGGAATGCCTTTTTGCTCACATTTCAGCTTCTCCCAACCTTACTCGTGGCTCCGTTTTCACATTTAATTCATTTCGCACTCAAATCACGCATCAATACTAGTCATATATATACATTTACAAGCGTGAATGCAATGAAGCATATTTTATTCCTTTACTGGGATTCGAACCTAAGACACATACTCTCTGTGCCAAGGTGCTATCAGCTACACTACTGAAGGTCTAAGAAAGAAGCCAACCCTACAGGTAACTGCTATGCAAGGAATGAACGCGTTCTTTATCAATGCCTTTTTGTTCATATTACAGCTTCTCCCATCCTCACTCGTGGCTTCGATTTCACATTTAATTCAATTCCCAATCTAAACAGGCCTCAATAATAATAAACTATTATTTATTGTAAGGTTGGCTTCTTGCAACTATTAAGATATTAACATATGTTTTCACATATGTTAATGCGTATATTTGATAATTGTTGATGCTTATATTGAGTTAGCTGTATGCTAGCGGCTATGTGATTTAGCACATGTAACTTACTCCGTTAAGATTATAGTGGACATATAAAAGAGAGCTAATATATGTGAGCTATGTCACTTCCCCGTGGGCCATTACAATCTAGATGCAGTGACTCTTCTACTCTTGGATGTGAGGAGTCTATGCCTAAATAGTTGATCACTGTCCCGATGCCCAACCATACTGAATTAAAACCATGTCATTCAATTACTCATTGCTTTTCATTATATATTTTCAGTTTTAGCAGGTCAGCCTGCTACGGTTATCACCTGCCCTCATAAAGTTGCACCCTATTTCATAGAGACAAAAACAGTCAGCCTAAGTCAAAGAAAATAAACCTTCACCCAAATGCAGACATAATGAGAACCATCAGACAAACTCAGAGACAAGAAAATTTAGCCTAAGGCAGAGATAGTAGACTCTTCAGGCTTTATTAGAAAAAGAAAAGTGAGCAAAACCAAATTCAAAACATCACAGATAAAGCGAATAAAATCGGCTAATCACAAAAGCAACATTTCATATGCATTCCTTGACTTTTTAACCCAGTTATTCAGCATCTGAGTTTCAGTCATTCTTTATTCCGTTGCTCTGTAAATATTATCAACATTCAAACACCAAAACTAATGCAGGATACACACACTATGACATAAGTAAATAATATCAATATGTATATGCAAATCAATAAGAAGTCAAAATATTTTAACATCCAATGATATAAATAAGTGTGAAGTTCTATGGTATTAAATACGACGGTCTATGTTATCTACAAGCAATGATTCTAATATAAGAGGGATGCTGATATTGAATTTCTTAACCATTACCTTCAATATTTTTCTCATAGTTGAATCTGTATTCTTATATTAACTATCTTATTTTTCAGCTTACTCATGTAATGAGACAGATTATAAGAAAGTAGACTTGATTGTGTGCTTTTCACAGAATGTTGTTAGCAAGGATTTACATTATAAATAAATGATCTTCAAAAGGTAGAGGTAATCAGTGGTTGAGCTCTCTCAAAGAGATAGAGCTCACCCAATGCATATATAAATTATTGAATAAATATATAAATATTCAAATAACTAAATGCATGTATAAATACTTAAATATGCAAATAACTAAAAGCATGTATACATAGATATATATAAATAGATAAATAGATTAATTTATTAATTAATTAATAATTAACTAATAAATATCTAGAAAACATAAATAAATAAACAAATAAAGAAGTTGTCATCTTATGCCGTCAAGAATTCGTAGATTGATGACTAATTACCAAGTTAACATTAACAAAGTCCCACGTTCGACTCCCTCTCAGGATGGCTCATAGATCCTCTCTGGGCCATTACAACCTGAACAACCAGACCAAGTGGGTAGAAACCCCCTGGCAATCAAGAAGGACGAATGCTGAGTATCAGTGGATAAATGGGTTAATGATGGAACGGTACCTTCACATGCAAAGGCTTTGGTAAAAGTAAGTAAATATTCTCT
>JAXCGZ010016381.1:7500-21086 GCA_037179515.1 Halocaridina rubra
ATGCCTATATCAACACCGAATATTCTTGGATATTTGTTACACATGTCTTATTATTCCTTCACATCTGACAAGTCACAATACTCCCCATCTGTTTCTCTTTATGTACTTTGTGGCCAGGCCCGATGAGGGCAGATTTTTTTTTTCTCCTATCTTGGTTTCTCAATCATTAAAAAAGTATGCTGTTATATTTTATTTTTTTTCTTGTTTCTTTGTTCTCATCTTTAAAGTCGACATTAAAGCTAGTGTTCCCTCGATACCAGTATGAGAGAGAGAGATGTATACTATAACCTTTTGAAGATTCTCATTTGGCTTGCATTACTTGACAGCAGGTATTAACATAAATAGAATTGGAATTGTTCTGGAAAGTACTAAACGAGTCATGTTGATTCATCATAGGAAGTGTCTGATGCAGCACTCATTATTTCTGTTGTTAATGGAACTAAATTATTTGCCATTTTCCGTGTCACTATTAATCCCCATTTGTGGGGATGGATGCCGATTGGTTGGAGTTTGGGAATTACAGCTGGATGCCCTTCCTAACTCCTCATGCTCGGTTCAATCACGTGTTTGTCACTTCATGAGTTGAATGCTCTAACCAGCTATGCATAGTTTAAAAAACTCATTAGTGTACAGTATGCTGTCATGTTTTAATCATTATACTATTTTTTTATAAGCATGATGTGATATCCCTTTGAAGATAGCAGGGTGTCCATAATTTGGCAAAAAAGGGAGACACAAGGGCTTCTTGATACCTTGTGCACTACATCCCTTCTATCAGTCTACATTAAAAAAGAATGTAGATGATATTTTTTAGAATTCTTTTCACTCTTCATTTTCGACTAGTTATCACTTTCTTTCCAGATCATAGCCATTATATTAGAATTAATGTTAGTGTGGATCTGCATTATATGTATTCTTTTTTTTTTTCGTAATTATAATAGCACTGATGATGCAGTTCTCTGAAGTCTTTTGATATCTTTATGGACCTCTTAAATATTTTGTATTATAAGTCTTTATGTGAAAAAGAATTACATAATACCATATTGTCTTTTTTATTCTGTTCCAGAGCCAAGTATCATAAGTTAAAATATGGTACAGATTTAGTTCAAGGGGATATGAACCCTCCTTCTGAAGAAGGAGGTGAAGAGGTACGGGTAGACACAGATGCGATTCTGTCAACAAATACAAATGTTTCTTGGAAACAGTCGAGACAACTCCTCAGACAGTAAGTATTGGATGCAATCGTTGAGAGTATATGAGAGACTTTATTGATTTTACTGGGTGTTTGCAATTTAGGAGCAATTGATTAAGGTATACAGTACTTTAGAGTGCAATAGAAAAGCATTTGCATCATCGAGGAAAGTTTTCTGAATCTCGTGATTTCCTTACTTGTTACCTGATTAACTGTCAATAATGCCTTGAGTCATAGAAAAAAGTTTTCTATGTTTCCTTGATATTTTCACTTGTTACTATATAATATTTTGAAAATAAAAAAGATATGGCAGTAGAAAAACCCCCGAGTCACTAATTTTCTAGATTTATTCATGATTTTTTTAATACATATCCCCGGCATTTGTTATCAAGGTTTCCTCAAAGCCCTCTTCAATGTACTGTCTTTATTTCCAGGTACCTTCAAGAAATAGGTTACACGGACACAATAATAGATTTAAGAAGTAATAGGGTTAGGTAAGTAGAGAATTTTGAATTGGTATAAAACTTATATTAGTATTCCTTCAGAAAATCCTGTATTAACCACAATTTAAATTCAGAGTACCAAAATCTTGCATTATTTGTTATAAATCATATCTTACTATTGTAAGTCTTATTTTTTTTTAAATTTAATTTTCTCTCCTAAGGTCATTATTAGGCATATCTGGTGGTGAAAATGAAGAGAATCATAATAACACCCCAGCCATTAATGGTTCTGATACAACAAAGCGACAGCCAGATGCCAACCGGTGTTACGTTCCCAAAAAAGTAGGAAGCTTATTCATTTGTTTTCTTTATGATCGCTAGCACAGTAAACTGGGACAGGTGGTTATTGTGGGGGGTTGCCAATTGATGAAGCGGTGGGGATGAATCAGTTGTGGCTGTCTGACATCACAGTAAAAGACCCTTACCCACTTACTCTGTGGATGACCCAAAACAAGGTGATGGGGGGAAATGTGGCAACCCTTTATCTCCAAGGAGCTAAGAGGAGTGCTTAAGGTATACTTCATTCTGGCAAATGTGTGTGCTTTGCCTTGACCACCCCCCTAGTAAGAGGGTTTGTGACTGCTGTATATGTATATATGATTCCTGATGTAAGAGGGAAATGAGTACTAGACTTGTATTTTCTGTATATTGCAAGAACTTACTATAAGCGATGCAGGAGTGAATTGCTGGCAGATGCATCATCCCTGAAAATTTTTTATTGTCTTAAAAGACTTGGTTTCACCTGTGCAAAATTTTTGCTGATACATTGACAGAAGAAAAGGAATTTTATCTGCATATTTCCTGCGTTACACAAAAAGTAACTCGAAATATTAAGAAATCAGAGAGCTTGTAATACCTTCCCTAAGTTTGTTTTCTAGTTGCAAAACAACTGATATGAAAGTCTAGGAATGATAGGGTGTTGTGGAGCCTTGCTGTCTTGTTTCTTGTTATCCAGTTGTGACCATCCTACTGCCTACAGAGGGATGTACCATTTTGTTTGACTATAAAATATTTCATTTTCACAGCCACAGTCTACCTTAGAAGCCCAGATAAGAGATGCGGAGAAAGCAGTCATGGATAACTTTGACTTCTTACAGCAAGAAGGTATGTTGAGTATATGATTTTGTGTCCTTCATCTGAAATTTTTATAAATTTGTATATGATAAATATGTTGTAGTTAAGTGACATTGTCTCAAACCATAAAATTTCTCTAGTCCATTTAATTTGCTGCATGCCCTATAACTTCCTGGATGTCAAAACCCCTCCTATAGTAGCCCCACTTCTCATATCCCTGCATCTATCTTGGTAAATGTGACATCTTATTACTTTTTTGTTTATAAGATCCTAACCATTAAAAAAATACTCCAGATTCCCTGGCAAACTTTCACATATAGTACAAAAATTTCATGCAGGTATGGAAATGGATGACGACGACGATGTGGAAGATCCTGAAGATGACGACGATGTACATAGAATGAAGAGCCCTAAAGTAGCCAAGGTGGTAAGTTGGAATAATTCTTTTTATAGAAAGAAAGAAATATTTTCAGTATTTTCATTATTTTATTGAAACAAAATTTTCATTATTGATACAAAAATGTATTTCCAAGCGTAAGAATAATAAAACAGTAAGAAATAGTAAAAAAACATAAATTTTAACATGTAACTCTGCACCATAGAAAGTACGATACCGGTATCAGCTTTTCGGAAAACCCAAAGGGTCACATCTACGTGATTTAGATAAATCCTCAATAAGTGAGTAAGAACATATGTGAAGGATTATTTATTTATTGTATAGTGAGATCTGGAGGATGTGTAAATTTCCCATTTTGAGTCCTATTTCATAATACTAGTGTACTTATTGGAGCCACAACTTATGAAGATAGTGTTTTCCCTTAGATCCCACACATTTAATGAAATTGAAAAACACGACCTCACAAGCAACACGGTTACTACTGCTTAAGTCATATAACTTATGGAGTCTTTTATGGTTTCCATAAGCTTACTTATTATATTGAGAGGTGTTAACTTTATTCTTTGTTCCAGTTCTGGCCATTCTGCTTTTTTTTTTTTTTTTTTTTTTTTTTTTTTTTCAGCATCATGCGGGTATTGTGTGAAAAAAATTCTCCAGAAAACCCTCTTATATAATTACTTGTGTTTTCTTTTCGGTACAGTTGTATGAAACATTAGTAGTGGAGAAGGAAGAATGTTTATGTTCTGCATGTATGTGGTTAAAATTTGCAACTGTTTGTTAGAGGTGGTGTTATAAAAAGATAAGTGTAAATGAATTGGGTTTTAGTAATTACATCTTAACCATTAGTTATAGCTTAAATAGGTATCGTAAATGTAACATGTACTACTTATTGTAGAGTAATTTTGCTCTAATAATTATCACATCCTCTTTATTGCCTCTTTAATTTTGCTGTGCTTGTCCATATATTTAAATTTTCTTTGTTAAGCTTTGTATGGATTACCTCCTAGAGTGTATTAGCTTTTATCAATGCCTTACCTCTTGAAAATGGTGTTCTTTACCATTGTATTCACATTAATGGTGTACTGAAGGAACATCCTGAGTTAGCACCACTACCATTTCCTTCTTATCCCAAATTGTTGTACTGAAGAGATGTACTAGCCACCTTGGGGAGTTGAATTTAAGCCTCCCAGGTTTGAGCTAGGTGCCAGGTGTGCTATGCTATCAAAGGGTGGTATATATTAGCAAATTTTATATATATATATATATATATATATATATATATATATATATATATATATATATATATATATATATATATATATATATATATATATATATATATATATATATATATATATATATATATATATATATATATATATATATATATATATATATATATATATATATATAGATAACAGTGTTCCCTCATTTATCGCGGGGGTTCGGTTCTGGGACCCACCGCGATAGGTGAAAAACAGGGAAGTAGGAGCACCAAATTTATTATAGGTATTTTACATTTATGTTTACCTTTACTTTATAAACCCTCCCTGCACTGTTAACAAACCACCCTTTACTTTAGTAATAGCAGCGCGCAAGCGTAAATTTATATGAACGTGATATTATGAAGATTGAAAAAAGTATTAAGAACAAACAGCAAACAAACTATCGATATAATATTGTCAGGGAAATAGCATGTAGAGAATATATATATTTCATTTAAGTTTCCCATGTACAGTACGATATATTTTTTTCTTTGTAACAAATTGTATACGTTTTCTTTATCTCTCAGCTGACTTTGTTTACGTTAAGATTTTGTGCAGCATGGTCGATAGATAGAATAATTTTTAGAACCAAGGAACATAATAATACTATGATCTTGAAAATTAGATAAACCCGAAATAGAGTGAGTAAATAAATATTCTATTAGTAAGATTTTGTGCCTGAATAGTGATAAGCATCAGCTGATACGGAAGCGGCAAAACGTTTTGGTTAGAGGGTCATTCTCCCTCATCATCCTCCTCTTCTACCACTTAATGCGATCAAATATTATGAAGAGAATTGAAAAAAAGCATTAAGAACAAACAGCAAACAAACTTGCGATATGATATCGTCAGGGAAATAGCGTGCGAGTGTGTATCAGCTGATATGGTAGCGCCAAAACGTTTGCAGATAGAGGTTTGTTCTCCGGCATCCTCCTCCACTTCTACCGCTTAAAGCGATTGAATATTATGAAGATAATTGAAAAAATGCATTAAGAACAAACAGCAAACAAGCTTTCGATATGATATCGTCAGGGAAATAGCGTGCGAGGGTGTATCAGCTGATACGGAAGCGCCAAAACGTTTGCAGATAAAGGTTCGTTCTCCCGCATCCCCCTCCTCTTCTACCGCTTAATGCGATTGAATATTATGAAGTGAATTAAAAAAAAGCATTAAGAACAAACAGCAAACAAACTTTTGATATAATATCGTTAGTTAAATAGCGTGTGGAGAATATATATATTTCATTTAAGTTTCCCATGTACAGTATGATAAACGTTTTCTTTGTAGCGAATTATATGGTTTTCTTTTTCTCTCAGCTGACTTTGTTTACGTTAAGATTTCGTGCAGCATGGTTGATATGTAAAGAAGATAGAATAATGTTTAGAACCAGGGAATATTAATAATACTATAATCTTGAAAATTAGATAAACCCCAATTAGGGTGAGTAATAAATAATTTATGAGTAAGATATTGTGCCTGAATAATGATAAGCATCAGCTGATACGGAAGCGGCAAAACGTTTTGGTTATAGGGTTGTTCTCCCGTATCCTCCTCGTCTTCTACCACTTAATGCTATCGAATATTATGAAGTGAATTGGGAAAAAGCATTGAGAACAAACAGTAAACAAACTTTTGATATAATATCGTCAGGGAAATAGCGTGTAGAGAATATATATATTTCATATAAGTTTCCCATGTACAGTACGATATACGTTTTCTTTGTAACAAATTGTATAGTTTTCTTTTTCTCTCAGCTGACTTTGTTTATGTTAAGATTTCGTGCAGAATGGTTGATATGTAAAGAAGATAGAGTAATGTTTAGAACCGAGGAATATTAATAATACCATAATCTTGAAAATTAGATAAACCCCAAATAGGGTGAGTAAATAAATATTCTATGAGTAAGATTTTGTGCCTGAATAGTGATACGCATCAGCTGTTACGGAAGCGGCAAAACGTTTTGGTTAGAGGGTCGTTCTCCCGCATCCTCCCCCTCTTCTACCACTTAATGCGATCGAATATTATGAAGAGAATTGAAAAAAAGCACTAAGAACAAACAGCAAAGAAACTTGCGATATAATATCGTCAGGAAAATAGCGTGCGAGGGTGTATCAGCTGATATGGAAGCGCCAAAACGTTTGCAGATATAGGTTTGTTCTCCCACATCCTCCTCCTCTTCTACCGCTTAAAACGATTGAGTATTATGAAGATAATTGAAAAAAAGCATTAAGAAGAAACCTTCGATATAATATCATCATGGAAATAGCGTGTGAGGGTGTATCAGCTGATACGGACGCGCCAAAACGTATGCAGATAGAGGTTCGTTCTCCTGCATCCTCCTCCTCTTCTACAACTTAATGCGATCGAATATTATGAAGTGAATTGAAAAAAAGCATTAAGAACAAACAGCAAACAAACTTTTGATATAATATCGTCAGGGAAATAGTGTGTGGAGAATATATATATTCAGTAATCCCTCGCTTTATCGCGATTCACCTATCGCGAATTCACTGATCTGCGCAAAAATTTTTTTTGCCAAAAAAGTGTTTTTTTTTTATTATTTTTTTTAAGGATTATTGTGACACCAGGATAGGCCAAAAACTGATAAAATAGAACAGCCTTTATCAGGGTGTAAAGAGAAACAGAGATGGAGAGTGTCATGACCTGTCAGATGTCAAGGGATTATAAAAGATGTGTAATGAATTTCCAGCTCTCTGCTGGATTTTAATATACCTTTGCATTACTTTCATGATGTCTATTCCAATAATTCTCCTTAGATCTTATTATTATATTATTATTGGCAACAATAATTTTCCTTTGATGATGATTGTGGAAATTATTATTATAATCATCATTATTATTATTATTATTATTATTATTATTATTAAGGGCTCATCATTGTTTGTACATCTGTTGGTTTATTTACTTTAATAACTGTGTACAGTGCCCCTCCCTAGTTGGCTGGGACAAAGAGAGTGTGGGGGGTTGGGTAGAATAGAATGTTGGAGAGAGAGACGTCTTTAATTAACTCTTGTTCATTCAACCAAAACTACATTATTTATTGTAAAAATAATTATTTAATTACAAATTCGTAATAATAATGATATTAATAATAATAATTATAATAATAATAATAATAATAACAATCTCCACAATTATCATCAAAGGAAAATTATTGTTAATAATAATAATAATAATAATAATAATAATAATAATAATAATAATAATATCTAAGGAAAATTTTTGGAATCGACATCATGAGAGTAATGCAGAGGTATATTAAAACCCAGCAGAGAGCTGGATATTCATTACACATCTTTTATAATCCCTTCACATCTGACAGGTCATTACACTCTCCATCTATTTCTCTTACAGCCTGATAAAGGCTGTTTTATTTTATAATTTTTTGGTCCATCCTGGTGTCACAATAATAAAAAAAAAATAATAATTATGTAATATATATATATATATATATATATATATATATATAATATATATATATATATATATATATATATACATATGTAATTCACCTATCGCGACGGTTCCTGGAACCTAACCTTCGCGATAAACGAGGGATCACTGTATTTCATTTAAGTTTCCCATGTACAGTACGATATACGTTTTCTTTGTAACGTGTGGTTTCCTTTTTCTCTCAGCTGACTTTGTTAACGTTAAGATTTCGTGCAGCATGGTTTATATGTAAAAAAGATAGAATAATGTTTAGAACCAAGGAATATGAATAATACTATAATCTTGAAAATAAGATAAACCCCAAATAGGGTGAGTAAATAAATATTTTATGAGTAATATATTGTGGCTGAATAGTGATAAGCATCAGCTGATACGGAAGCGGCAAAACGTTTTGGTTATAGGGTCGTTCTACTGTATCCTCCTCTTCTACCACTTAATGCGATCGAATATTATGAAGTGAATTGAAAAAAAGCATTAAGAACAAACAGCAAGCAAACTTTCGATATAATATCGTCAGGGAAATAGCGTGTAGAGAATATATATATTTCATTTAAGCTTCCCATGTACAGTATGATATACGTTTTCTTTGTCACCTATTGTATAGTTTTCTTTTTCTCTCAGCTGACTTTGTTTACGTTGAGATTTCGTGCAGCATGGTTGATATGTAAAGAAGATAGAGTAATGTTTAGAACCAAGGAATATTAATAATACTATAATCTTGAAAATTAGATAAACCCCAAATAGGATGAGTAAATAAATATTTTATGAGTAAGATATTGTGCCTAAATAGTGATAAGTATCAGCTGATACAGAAGCGGCAAAACATTTTGGTTATAGGGTTGTTCTCCCGCATCCTCCTCCTCTTCTACCACTTAATGCGATCGAATATTATGAAGAGAATTGAAAAAAGCATTAAGAACAAACAGCAAACAAACTTCGATATAATATCGTTAGGGATATAGCGTGCGGGGGTGCATCAGGTTATACGGAGGTGGTTAAATGTTTGCATCCTCGTGCTCAAACATAGCATATACCCAGAAAATCTACGATATAAAATAAACATGTATCCAGTAGTAGGTTGGCTCATGGCACCAGCTACACTGAATATTTTTTGATATTCATTACACATCTTTTATAATCCCTTCACATCTGGAAGGTCATTACACTCTCCACCTCTGTTTCTCTTTACTTTATGTATTCTTCGTGCCCAGGCCCAATAAAAGCTGTTTTATTTTATTATTTTTTGGCCTGTCCTGGTGTCACAATCATCATATATTTTTTTTTCCCCCTCGCCAAAAAAAATCCGCGATTCACTAAATTCCTGGTAGGTGAATCGCGATATAGCGAGGGATTACTGTACTATATATATATATATATATATATATATATATATATATATATATATATATATATATATATATATATATATATGTACACATACAGTAATGCCTCGGTATATCGCGGTTCACCTATCGTGGATTCACTATATCGCGATTATTTTTTTGCCACGTTTGTTTTTTTTCTGGGTATATGCAAAAATATTAAAATTTTAATAAATAAATATTTTCAGTATTTTAATTCTTTTATTGAAAAAAAAATTTCATTATTTTATTGATACAAAAATGTATTTCCAAGCCTAAGAATAATAAAACAGTAAGAAATATTAAAATAACATAAATTTTAACATGTACAGTGTTACCCCGGTTATTCGCGCTTCTTGGTTCGCGCTCTCACTCTATCGCGTTTTTTTTTTGGATAAATTATTATTTTATTTTATGGGTATACGCAAAAATATTAAAATATTGAAAAAAATTTTTTTTCAGTATTTTAATTTTTTTTTTTAATTTACGTTGTGTGCTGTTATTTATAATGCAAAGGGTGTTTTTTTAACAGTGCAGGGAGGGTTTGTACAGTTCGTAAACAAAAAAATAATTGTAAATGAGTATGTGTGTCACGTCATCATCACCTCATTTATGGTAATTTTATCTATCACTTTCATAAAAATTTACGTTGCTTGCTGTTATTTATAATGTAAAGGGTGTTTTTTTAACAGTGCAGGGAGGGTTTATACAGTACGTAAACGAAAAAATAATTGTAAATGAGTATGTATGTCACGTCATTATCACCTCATTCACCGTAATGTTATCTATCACTTTCATAAAAATTTACGTTGCTTGCTGTTATTTATAATGTAAAGGGTGTTTAACAGTGCAGGGAGGGTTTATGCAGTACATAAATGAAAAAATAATTGTAAATGAGTATGTATGTCACGCCATTATCACCTCATTCACCGTAATTTTATCTATCACTTTTATAAAAATTTACGTTGCTTGCTGTTATTTATAATGTAAAGGGTGTTTCTTTAACAGTGCAGGGAGGGTTTATACAGTACATAAACGAAAAAATAATTGTAAATGAGTATGTATGTCGCGTCATTATCACCTCATTCACCGTAATTTTATCTATCACTTTCATAAAAATTTACGTTGCTTGCTGTTATTTATAATGTAAAGGGTGTTTTTTTAACAGTGCAGGGAGGGTTTATACAGTACGTAAACGAAAAAATAATTGTAAATGAGTATGTATGTCACGTCATTATCACCTCATTCACCGTACTTTTATCTATCACTTTCATAAAAATTTACGTTGCTTGCTGTTATTTATAATGTAAAGGGTGTTTAACAGTGCAGGGAGGGTTTATACAGTACATAAATGAAAAAATAATTGTAAATGAGTATGTATGTCACGCCATTATCACCTCATTCACCGTAATTTTATCTATCACTTTTATAAAAATTTACGTTGCTTGCTGTTATTTATAATGTAAAGGGTGTTTCTTTAACAGTGCAGGGAGGGTTTATACAGTACATAAACGAAAAAATAATTGTAAATGAGTATGTATGTCGCGTCATTATCACCTCATTCACCGTAATTTTATCTATCACTTTCATAAAAATTTACGTTGCTTGCTGTTATTTATAATGTAAAGGGTGTTTTTTTAGCAGTGCAGGGAGGGTTTATACAGTACGTAAACGAAAAAATAATTGTAAATGAGTATGTATGTCACGTCATTATCACCTCATTCACCGTAATTTTATCTATCACTTTCATAAAAATTTACGTTGCTTGCTGTTATTTATAATGTAAAGGGTGTTTTTTTAACAGTGCAGGGAGGGTTTATACAGTACGTAAACGAAAAAATAATTGTAAATGAGTATGTATGTCACGTCATTATCACCTCATTCACCGTACTGTTATCTATCACTTTCATAAAAATTTACATTGCTTGCTGTTATTTATAATGTAATGGGTGTTTCTTTAACAGTGCAGGGAGGGTTTATACAGTACGTAAATGAAAAAATAATTGTAAATGAGTATGTATGTCACGCCATTATCACCTCATTCACCGTAATTTTATCTATCACTTTTATAAAAATTTATGTTGCTTGCTGTTATTTATAATGTAAAGGGTGTTTCTTTAACAGTGCAGGGAGGGTTTATACAGTACGTAAACGAAAAAATAATTGTAAATGAGTATGTATGTCACGTCATTATCACCTCATTCACCGTAATTTTATCTATCACTTTCATAAAAATTTACGTTGCTTGCTGTTATTTATAATGTAAAGGGTGTTTTTTTAACAGTGCAGGGAGGGTTTATACAGTACGTAAACGAAAAAATAATTGTAAATGAGTATGTATGTCACGTCATTATCACCTCATTCACCGTAATTTTATCTATCACTTTCATAAAAATTTACGTTGCTTGCTGTTATTTATAATGTAAAGGGTGTTTTTTTAACAGTGCAGGGAGGGTTTATACAGTACGTAAACTAAAAAATAATTGTAAATGAGTATGTATGTCACGTCATTATCACCTCATTCACCGCAATTTTATCTATCACTTTCATAAAAATTTACGTTGCTTGCTGTTATTTATAATGTAAAGGGTGTTTTTTCAACAGTGCAGGGAGGGTTTATACAGTACGTAAACGAAAAAATAATTGTAAATGAGTATGTATGTCACGTCGTCATCACATTCACGGTAAGTTTTCCTATCACTTTCATAAAAATTTACGTTGCTTGCTGTTATCTATAATGTTAAGGGTGTTTTTTTTAACAGTGCAGGGAGGGTTTATACAGTACGAAAACGAAAAAATAATTGTAAATGATATGTATGTCACGTCATTATCACCTCATTCACTGTAATTTTATCTATCACTTTCATAAAAATTTACGATGCTTGCTGTTATTTATAATGTAAAGGGTGTTTTTTTAACAGTGCAGGGAGGGTTTATACAGTGTAAACGTAAAAATTTATTAAAATATCTATGTACATATAGGCGGATCCTACTTCGCGGATTTCCTGTTTCGCGGCGGGTCCCGGAACCGAACTACTGCGATAAGTGAGGCAACACTGTAACTCTGCACCATAGAAAGTACGATACCGGTGTCAGCTTTTCGGAAAACCCAAAGGGTCACACCCACGTGAGCTAGCATATACAGTGATCCCTCGTTTATCGCGGAGATTAGGTTCCGGGACCGACCACGATAGGTGAATTTCCGCGAAGTAGGATCACCCTATATGTACATAGGTATTTTACATTTATTTTTACGTTTACTGTATAAACCCTCCCTGTACTGTTAAAAAACCACCCTTTACTTTACTAATAACAGCGTGCAAGCATAAATTTAAATTTTTTTGTATATGAAAGTGATAGGTAAACTTATGTGAAAGAACCATATTATCATCACGTTCTTGTGAGAGTTGTTGGAGTGCTGTCACGTGTTCATACAGGGCTTCCAGACATTCGAGTGTATGGCCAGGGTCTTCGATTTCCTCGTGGCTCAATTACAAAGTGAATTGAACATATGGTACGTACGAAAAATCTAGATCATTATGAAATATATTGAAGTAGAGTGGCCAAGTATCCTATCAGTAATATTTTGAAATATAATAGTACTATGTACTTTGTACAAACTGGTCTCAATTCATGTCTGTGTTCAGAAACCAATTGTGTTCCTTCTCCTATGATGGAGGTGGATGGCATTGAAAACTGTCAAAATGACACTAGTGCTCCCCAGTAGAGGAAATCTCTTAAATCACACGTTAAAGAAGCCGCTTGAATTAAAGAGGAGTCTTTGAGGCAAAGGAAACGATACTGATGCTCCCCCAGTAGAGGAAATCTTGTAAATCACACGTTAAAGAAGATCTACAGAAGCCGCTTGAAATTAAAAAGGTCTGTTAAGGCAAAGGAAACGATACTGATGCTCCCCCAGTAGAGGAAATCTCTTGTAAATTACACGTTAAAGAAGATCTGCAAGAGCTGCTTGAAATTAAAATGGGGCTTTTTGAGGCATAGGAGACTGTTATCGAAAGAACCCAACCCCTGAAGCATAACATATTAATAAGCATAACGCGAACTGCGCACATTTGAGTTAGACTGAACGACTGAGGCGAGACAATGGAAGATGGTGGGAGAACCAAAGTTCAATCAAAACGCCAATAAGACCCCATGATACAGAACGTACAGAAAAACAATTCTGTGATTCGTCGTCTCCCACCCTTTCAGCCTTTGCGTTTTCCAAGACGCCAATACAGTGTACGCTATCATACAGTATTTCACATGGTGCAATACTGTGAGTGTATATGTTTAAATTTGTTTTCTACTATTTTTTAC
>JAXCGZ010016382.1:0-12500 GCA_037179515.1 Halocaridina rubra
CAGATATAAGCTATAAGGTTGGATTCCTTTTAACCTTCTGTGGTGTAGTGGTAGCGCCTTGACTTAGTAATCATAAGTCCTAGGTTCGAGTCCCGGTCGGGGTAAAATATGATTCATGTTTTCACATATGTAATGTGCTTATTTGATAATTTCATGGCCCGAATGAGATTGGGAATTGAATTAAATGCTAAAATGAAGCCACGAGTGAGGTTGGGAATCTGTAATATGAACATAGTGGCATTCAGTTAGAATGCGTTCATTCCTAAGTATAGCAGATATAAGCTATAAGGTTGGATTCCTTTTAACCTTCTGTGGTGTAGTGGTAGCGCCTTGACTTAGTAATCATAAGTCCTAGGTTCGAGTCCCGGTCGGGGTAAAATATGATTCATGTTTTCACATATGTAATGTGCTTATTTGATAATTTCATGGCCCGAATGAGATTGGGAATTGAATTAAATGCTAAAATGAAGCCACGAGTGAGGTTGGGAATCTGTAATATGAACATAGTGGCATTCAGTTAGAATGCGTTCATTCCTAAGTATAGCAGATATAAGCTATAAGGTTGGATTCCTTTTAACCTTCTGTGGTGTAGTGGTAGCGCCTTGACTTAGTAATCATAAGTCCTAGGTTCGAGTCCCGGTCGGGGTAAAATATGATTCATGTTTTCACATATGTAATGTGCTTATTTGATAATTTCATGGCCCGAATGAGATTGGGAATTGAATTAAATGCTAAAATGAAGCCACGAGTGAGGTTGGGAATCTGTAATATGAACATAGTGGCATTCAGTTAGAATGCGTTCATTCCTAAGTATAGCAGATATAAGCTATAAGGTTGGATTCCTTTTAACCTTCTGTGGTGTAGTGGTAGCGCCTTGACTTAGTAATCATAAGTCCTAGGTTCGAGTCCCGGTCGGGGTAAAATATGATTCATGTTTTCACATATGTAATGTGCTTATTTGATAATTTCATGGCCCGAATGAGATTGGGAATTGAATTAAATGCTAAAATGAAGCCACGAGTGAGGTTGGGAATCTGTAATATGAACATAGTGGCATTCAGTTAGAATGCGTTCATTCCTAAGTATAGCAGATATAAGCTATAAGGTTGGATTCCTTTTAACCTTCTGTGGTGTAGTGGTAGCGCCTTGACTTAGTAATCATAAGTCCTAGGTTCGAGTCCCGGTCGGGGTAAAATATGATTCATGTTTTCACATATGTAATGTGCTTATTTGATAATTTCATGGCCCGAATGAGATTGGGAATTGAATTAAATGCTAAAATGAAGCCACGAGTGAGGTTGGGAATCTGTAATATGAACATAGTGGCATTCAGTTAGAATGCGTTCATTCCTAAGTATAGCAGATATAAGCTATAAGGTTGGATTCCTTTTAACCTTCTGTGGTGTAGTGGTAGCGCCTTGACTTAGTAATCATAAGTCCTAGGTTCGAGTCCCGGTCGGGGTAAAATATGATTCATGTTTTCACATATGTAATGTGCTTATTTGATAATTTCATGGCCCGAATGAGATTGGGAATTGAATTAAATGCTAAAATGAAGCCACGAGTGAGGTTGGGAATCTGTAATATGAACATAGTGGCATTCAGTTAGAATGCGTTCATTCCTAAGTATAGCAGATATAAGCTATAAGGTTGGATTCCTTTTAACCTTCTGTGGTGTAGTGGTAGCGCCTTGACTTAGTAATCATAAGTCCTAGGTTCGAGTCCCGGTCGGGGTAAAATATGATTCATGTTTTCACATATGTAATGTGCTTATTTGATAATTTCATGGCCCGAATGAGATTGGGAATTGAATTAAATGCTAAAATGAAGCCACGAGTGAGGTTGGGAATCTGTAATATGAACATAGTGGCATTCAGTTAGAATGCGTTCATTCCTAAGTATAGCAGATATAAGCTATAAGGTTGGATTCCTTTTAACCTTCTGTGGTGTAGTGGTAGCGCCTTGACTTAGTAATCATAAGTCCTAGGTTCGAGTCCCGGTCGGGGTAAAATATGATTCATGTTTTCACATATGTAATGTGCTTATTTGATAATTTCATGGCCCGAATGAGATTGGGAATTGAATTAAATGCTAAAATGAAGCCACGAGTGAGGTTGGGAATCTGTAATATGAACATAGTGGCATTCAGTTAGAATGCGTTCATTCCTAAATATAGCAGATATAAGCTATAAGGTTGGATTCCTTTTAACCTTCTGTGGTGTAGTGGTAGCGCCTTGACTTAGTAATCATAAGTCCTAGGTTCGAGTCCCGGTCGGGGTAAAATATGATTTATGTTTTCACATATGTAATGTGCTTATTTGATAATTTCATGGCCCGAATGAGATTGGGAATTGAATTAAATGCTAAAATGAAGCCACGAGTGAGGTTGGGAATCTGTAATATGAACATAGTGGCATTCAGTTAGAATGCGTTCATTCCTAAGTATAGCAGATATAAGCTATAAGGTTGGATTCCTTTTAACCTTCTGTGGTGTAGTGGTAGCGCCTTGACTTAGTAATCATAAGTCCTAGGTTCGAGTCCCGGTCGGGGTAAAATATGATTCATGTTTTCACATATGTAATGTGCTTATTTGATAATTTCATGGCCCGAATGAGATTGGGAATTGAATTAAATGCTAAAATGAAGCCACGAGTGAGGTTGGGAATCTGTAATATGAACATAGTGGCATTCAGTTAGAATGCGTTCATTCCTAAGTATAGCAGATATAAGCTATAAGGTTGGATTCCTTTTAACCTTCTGTGGTGTAGTGGTAGCGCCTTGACTTAGTAATCATAAGTCCTAGGTTCGAGTCCCGGTCGGGGTAAAATATGATTCATGTTTTCACATATGTAATGTGCTTATTTGATAATTTCATGGCCCGAATGAGATTGGGAATTGAATTAAATGCTAAAATGAAGCCACGAGTGAGGTTGGGAATCTGTAATATGAACATAGTGGCATTCAGTTAGAATGCGTTCATTCCTAAGTATAGCAGATATAAGCTATAAGGTTGGATTCCTTTTAACCTTCTGTGGTGTAGTGGTAGCGCCTTGACTTAGTAATCATAAGTCCTAGGTTCGAGTCCCGGTCGGGGTAAAATATGATTCATGTTTTCACATATGTAATGTGCTTATTTGATAATTTCATGGCCCGAATGAGATTGGGAATTGAATTAAATGCTAAAATGAAGCCACGAGTGAGGTTGGGAATCTGTAATATGAATATAGTGGCATTCAGTTAGAATGCGTTCATTCCTAAGTATAGCAGATATAAGCTATAAGGTTGGATTCCTTTTAACCTTCTGTGGTGTAGTGGTAGCGCCTTGACTTAGTAATCATAAGTCCTAGGTTCGAGTCCCGGTCGGGGTAAAATATGATTCATGTTTTCACATATGTAATGTGCTTATTTGATAATTTCATGGCCCGAATGAGATTGGGAATTGAATTAAATGCTAAAATGAAGCCACGAGTGAGGTTGGGAATCTGTAATATGAACATAGTGGCATTCAGTTAGAATGCGTTCATTCCTAAGTATAGCAGATATAAGCTATAAGGTTGGATTCCTTTTAACCATCTGTGGTGTAGTGGTAGCGCCTTGACTTAGTAATCATAAGTCCTAGGTTCGAGTCCCGGTCGGGGTAAAATATGATTCATGTTTTCACATATGTAATGTGCTTATTTGATAATTTCATGGCCCGAATGAGATTGGGAATTGAATTAAATGCTAAAATGAAGCCACGAGTGAGGTTGAGAATCTGTAATATGAACATAGTGGCATTCAGTTAGAATGCGTTCATTCCTAAGTATAGCAGATATAAGCTATAAGGTTGGATTCCTTTTAACCTTCTGTGGTGTAGTGGTAGCGCCTTGACTTAGTAATCATAAGTCCTAGGTTCGAGTCCCGGTCGGGGTAAAATATGATTCATGTTTTCACATATGTAATGTGCTTATTTGATAATTTCATGGCCCGAATGAGATTGGGAATTGAATTAAATGCTAAAATGAAGCCACGAGTGAGGTTGGGAATCTGTAATATGAACATAGTGGCATTCAGTTAGAATGCGTTCATTCCTAAGTATAGCAGATATAAGCTATAAGGTTGGATTCCTTTTAACCTTCTGTGGTGTAGTGGTAGCGCCTTGACTTAGTAATCATAAGTCCTAAGTTCGAGTCCCGGTCGGGGTAAAATATGATTCATGTTTTCACATATGTAATGTGCTTATTTGATAATTTCATGGCCCGAATGAGATTGGGAATTGAATTAAATGCTAAAATGAAGCCACGAGTGAGGTTGGGAATCTGTAATATGAACATAGTGGCATTCAGTTAGAATGCGTTCATTCCTAAGTATAGCAGATATAAGCTATAAGGTTGGATTCCTTTTAACCTTCTGTGGTGTAGTGGTAGCGCCTTGACTTAGTAATCATAAGTCCTAGGTTCGAGTCCCGGTCGGGGTAAAATATGATTCATATATATATATATATATATATATATAATTTTTGCTTTCATAAAAAATAATGATTGGAGAGAGCGCATCTGCGATAGCAATATTTAACTAACAGTTTCGTTGACGAGTGTTTTTGTTAGGTTATCAAAGTTAGGCCAGTATGAAAAACTAGAAAATATATGCGGAAGGCTTCAACAGAGCAGTATATGTTAATGAAAACAAAATGGGTAAATAAGCAAAAAGCAAAACAATAATTAGCATAAGTAAAATAAAAATAGGTGAATAAAATTCTTTATAAATAGCACAAAGTCACACCGTCATAAAATGTCGTGTATGAAAAAATTGTTCAGTGATATTTCATAATATTTTTCAATTCTGAATAAAAAAATAAAATATTCCTGATGAAGAGGAAGTGAAACTAACTTTATATATCTAATGTAAAAGAATTTGCATATTTTTCTCATTCGGTCATAAAATGTAATATTTAAAAGACGAAAGGCTATATTTTTTACATCGAAAATGAAATTCGGTTGGTAATATTTTTCCATTCACGTTTTCAATATTACTTAAAAATACCATTTGCTAAAACGTTCATATATATATATATATATATATATATATATATATATATATATAATATATATATATATATATATATATATATATATATATATATATATATATATACCTGATGCAAAAAAAAAATAAAAGCAAATACTTTAAAAGATAATCCCTGCATATATGTAAATCATATTATTCAAAATTAAGTAATTTTTTTCTCATTTGACATATGTGGAAAGATTCTTGGTAAAAAATATCATAAATCAATAAATTAATGTCCAGTACGCCTCATAAAAAAAAGTAGATTCTATACAAAGCTCATCCCTAATGAATTTTTAGGAGTGTGACACCGGGACAGGCAAAAAAGCTCCAAGGAAGCACTGAGACGAAGCATAAGCAGAAAATTATAAACAATAGGAAAAGGACAGGCTGTATGAATATTCGAAGTAATGAAGATTTAGATATGGTAGGATTTGGACCAGAGATGACGATAGATCCGCTCTTTGAAAGAAGATAGGTCATAAAGATTATGATGACTAGAGGACATAGAGAGGTGCGGAGTCTGGAGGTGGATGGGAAGTCGTAGTCACTGAATCGACCAGTCCGCGAGCTACAAATCTCCACACAGTATTTGTGAGACGAGGCCGCTTGGTGAGTGTTACACGTCCTCGGCAGTAGGGGAGGGATGCAACTCTCTTAATCTGATTAGAACAGTGTTGGAAGTAGTAACGATAGAAAAGAGAAAGGGATGGTATTTTATAGCGAAGAGAAAGAAATCCCTAATTAAGAGTAAGAGAAGAGTCATCGTTGAGCTTGATTGCATTAGATTCAACCCTATCAAGGTGATAAGTATATGAAGAAACACCCCAGATGTGCGGAAGTATTCTAAGCAAGGATAAATAACTGTAATAAGGAAATGAAATGACGAAAACGTAAGAGAATCTTAATTTTTTGGATGCAAATTTAGAAAATTGGATAATGTGATTGTCCCACTCAGATACCCTCTGCAAATCGGAGTTGAAAGTAGAAGAAAGAGTGGTTCGAGATGATTACAGGTATAAATAGAGGTAAGCAAAAGAAGGGGAATAATGAAGTGTAGAATCGTCGGCAAAGGCGTGGAGAAGAGAGGAGGATGGGGACTGAAGAACATTGTTGATGAAGAGAAGGGAGAGAGTAGGTGAAAGAACAGAGCCCTGGTAACTTGGAGTGAACTAGATGTTGTTCCGTCAATAACCAGAGATATATAATGGTCAGATAGAAAACTGGAAATTAGAAAACAGAGAGAAGGGGTAAAGCCATAAGCCTTAAAGATATCAAGGACGACGGCAAAGGATTCCCCAAAGTACTTCAGAGAAGATGTCCAAAAAACGGGTGAGATAGGAGAGTAGGTCACCAGTCGATCTTTTCTTGCGGAAGCCGTACTGATAAACGAAAATTAGCGAGTTAGAGTCAAGATGTTTCAAGAAGTGAGAATTGAGCAACGGTTCGAATAATTTAGCGATAGCAGAGGTTAGGGCTATTAGTCGGTAGTTGGAGGGAAGAGAATAGTCAGCCTTCTTAGAAGCAGGCTGAACGAGAAGGTGCTTCCAAGTGGAGGATTGATACTGTTTGAGTGAATGTAGCTAAAAATGACGACGAAACACTGGAACCAGTTCATCCGCAAACTCTTTAAGGATCCCTGCAGGGATACCATCAGGGGTGGATGTTTTGTTCGTCTTTAGAGAGCGAAGAACCTTATGGACTTTGCGCGAAGAAAGTATAGGGGATGGCATAATGTTAGAGAGAGGGAAATCGTGACAGAGACCATGGGCAATAGAGCTGATAATGCACAGTTGGAGTGCAATGAGCCAAATGAGCTAAGCACTAGACTGTCTACTACGTTGTTACAGAGTCTGCGATCTAGTGTGAGTAAGTCAAATAAGGTGAGCATCAAGCATCTGCAAAATATCAATACACAGAGATGCTACTGTAAATGACCTATACCCAAAGGCTCAGATTGAGTAAGAGTACTATATAGCTAAATGGAAATACACTGAGTAACAATAAACTTGTTAATGGTAAAAGTACATTGAGCTACAATACATTAGTCAATGTTATGTTAAGCGTACTGACTTAATTCGGCAACCCTTCGTTAGTAAGATTAAGCCGCGAAGGAAGAAGAAGAAGTGTACCAACTAATAGTAAACTGCCCTAGAGAATGCAGAGTGAATTGTCCAAGTCAGAGAATCTTTGTGAGAGGGTTTAATCTGCCATTGCTGTAGCAGTGCAGTGAGAGACAGTTCACTACGCACCAGAATATCGCACACATTTTTGTAGTCAGCGATCATGCCTGAGTGAGTTAAGATGGAATGGCAGAAGTACACTGAGCCACAATGCTCTACATATTGGAATGCACAGTTCATTGAACTAAAGCCAGCGATCATGCGTAACTTATATTTATTTGCAAACTAAAAAGTGTACCTAGGAACATTAAATTAAGCAATGTAATGCGAAAAAGATCTATCTAAATATAGTAGCTCCACGTTAATGAGACGAACACTTAAGGATCGAATTTCAAACAGGGAATTTTTTGTACATTGTATATGAGGTGGACGTAATTCAAAAATAAGAGAAAGTGGCACTTTCGTGATGGCCTTTGGATGATTTCAGAGGAAAGCAAAGACTGTTTGAGGTAATAATGAGAAAACATCTGAAAACTCAGTTAATATAGAGGGGAACAATTGCAAAGAGATAAAAATACGTACGGTGTGTGATGAAGTACCGATATCATACAGAACAAAGAAAGAAAATGTGAATTACTTCCATGCATATGTAAAAATTTCTAAAGGAATATATATGTAATTTATAAAGCAACCTTGACTGCTAAACGGACAGGCAAAAAATGTGATTTAAATGACTGATATGGCTGAAACTATACTGACACATAGAGTCATAAGTCAAGGATCTCTAATAATAGACTCCAAAAGACTTTGCTTCAGTAGTCGAAGGTTTTCTACTATAAATATAACGCCAGTGACATAAAACATCACAGACACCAACATTATAAATATAAATACATGCCAGAGCATAATTTTAATAATAATAACAACAACAACAATAACAACAACAACAACAACAACACACAACAACAACAACAACAACAACAACAACAACAACAACAATAATAATAATAAAAATAATAATAATAATAATAATAATAATAATAATAATAATAATAATAATAATAATAATAATGATAATAATAATAATAATAATAATAATAATAATAATAATAATAATAATAATAATAATAATAATAATAATAATAATAATAATAATAATAATAATAATAATAATAATAATAATAATAATAATAATAATAATAATAATAATAATAATAATAATAATAATAATAATAATAATAATATTAATAATAATAATAATAATAATAATAATAATAATAATAATAATAATAATAATAATAATAATAATAATAATAAAAATAATAATAATAATAATAATAATAATAATAATAATAATAATAATAATAGTAGAACATTATTAATGCAATCAATAATTCCAAATATTTTTCTTCCTACTATCGGGATTGACAAAGGCCTATTCAACAATTCACAGCTTGCTGCTCTGAGCAATGAAGTCCCCGTGACAAAGCGGTAGCGTCCGCGACTTTGAGGCGGCAGGTCGAGGGTTCGCGTCCCGCCACAGTCTGAGGTTAGCAAGGGCATGCGCTCAGGGTAACGATTACATCTTCCAAAACAAGTCCTTCGCAAGAAGGCAACCGTCCTACCCCTTGGTAGAAAAAGGAGTCCGTGACGTAAAACCGGCTATTTGCTGCTTTGAACAAAGAGGTTTTTAAACAGAGAGAACTGGAACTCTTACTGAAACCTCGGTATTGCAGAGGGAACAACTGCGCCTTTCTCTTCTAAATTTTCCAGCTCTGCGACCCACCAGTAGACATCACACAATTTAAGTCTCCCCTCAATATGGACTGAGTTTGATTAATTGAATATTATTACTGCATAACGCATTTCAATAATTCCAAATATTTTACTTCCTACTCTCTGGATTTAAAACTGGGATCTGTAGAATAGAAGTCCGCAGCTTAGTGCACTGAACCACAGAGGCCATAAATGGAGATCATTGAAACTTCTACTGAAACCTCAAAATTACAGAAGGCACCAGAAGGGTAAAATTTCATAGCATAAAGATGCAGGGTCGCCCTCTATAATAATTATGTTTCTGGAGAAGTTCCGGATCTCTCTGTGTATGACCTTTGTGGCTCAGAGCACTAAGCTGTAGACTCCTGTTCTACAGTTTCCAAGTTTGAATCCCGAGAGTAGAAGGTAAAATACTTGGAATAATAATAAAAATCCAAATAATAATAATAATAATAATAATAACAACAACAACAGAAAAACAATTTTTTTTTTGTAGGCCCTCGTATGTATAAATCATGAGGTAAGAGACCTGACATTTTCCACAAAAATCTTCCAAATAATAACTCTCATTTATTTCTCGCTCTCATCACCACCACCAAAATTGTCTCATTTGAATATTTTAAGAATCAAGAGACCGCTACCCCCCCCCCCTCTCTCTCTCTCTCTCTCTCTCTCTCTCTCCTCTCCTCTCCTCTCTCTCTCTCTCTCTCTCTCTCCTCTCTCTCCCTCTCTCTCTCTCTCTCTCTCTCTCTCTCTCTCTCTCTCTCTCTCTCTCATTTCCCTTTTTGTGAGTTATATGTACACTGTCTTCAGAGGGTTTCATGGATCGTGTGTACTTATGCTTGCATACGTCGGTGCTTTTTTACGCTCTTCTTTACTTAAAATAAAATCTATGTAGTCATAATGTGCTTGTTGGAGCATATAGAAAATGAATGTATATACTAATATAACTCAATAAAAGCAATCACATATGCATGAACATCTAATGCAATGGAATATTTCATTCTATTCCAAACCCTCACTATTGTATCAAGCTCATATATTAGATTGGACTTGTCAATAATCTTTTGAGGTTACTAGGTCTATGCTATTCAATCATGGGCACTAGATAAAAAAAATTTCAACAACTTTCTTCAATGGTTACATAGGGGTTACATGGGGTCGTTGATTATACTAACCACTTGGAGACCAGATTAGACTTCGAATAAAAGTCTCCTGGCCTTATGCCCTTAGTGTCACTAATCCTTTTCAAAATTCTGAGCTTAAGACCGGCTCCGAGTAGAGCTAACTTACTTTTTCTTAAGTCCCCTTATCTAAAAATGGATACTCACTACTTCTTGAAAAAAGTATTCAAATTGAATTCTCGCACAACACATCTAAGAGTGTGCTCAAGAAACCTGCCGAGTTGACAAGGGTCATCATCCAAGGAACTCACTTCCTATTCCTGCTTGTCTCCCAAGACATTTTGGTATAGATAAGTAATATGAAAAGTTTGCGAAGTCGAAAACAAGACATTCTGAATGTGAATTCAGTGCTGGCCCATAGACCCATAAATCATGAATATCTGCACGTAAACTCCAAGGTGTCACAAAGCCATTTAATTGGGCATATAAAGTCTCTGGACCAATCAGTACACAAAACAGCACGTGTTTGTATATATCCTTGCATTAGATTCTCTTGCCAGGAAGCCCAAAAGCAGGGATAAAGGAGGCAGTTCCCGAGTTTGACTTAACTGGAAGCTTTGGTACGTGACTTTCTAAGAAGAAAATATATATTATCAAATATCTGACACAAAGTAATGTAAAATCATAGCTCGCAAACCGTATTCATAAAAGAAGAAATCAAAATGTCTTTCAGCTGCAATGTCTTAATGCATATTACTGAAGCTTATTTAGTAATACGATCCTAAAGGTTTAAAAAGAATCAAACTTAAGAATATCCCTACATATATTGCTGTATTTCAATTCAAAAGCAATAAATATTTTCCATTTCACTCAAAACAGCTGCTGAAAACTTTTACATTTTTTTTTACTTTTTAGATATTGAGGGCGACAGATAAAAGGAGCCTTTTTTATCTCTCTTTCATTCCAGTTTTTTATATGTTCATAAAGCTTTTGAAAAGGGGTGTTTTCTTTCAATTCAACTCGTTTATATGAACATAAAAGTATTTAAAACTTTATTTTTACTTTTTAGTCCAATTACGAAAGAGCTGCGAGAACAGCAAAAGAGCAAAAACCATATTAAAAACTCTAACTCGTATAAATACTATTTCTTCATTGATGTGTCACATCTAATGAAATACCCAATGAGCCTGCTGAACTGGCAGAGACTAACGCATGAAGGACACCATCACCGTCTCCTTCTAATATCCATGTGGTTCTAGCGAATAAAAACGATTCAAACCACATTGTTGAGTAGAACTCGAGACAACCTGACTGTAATCTAAGGCAAGTGTTGGAGGTAGGCATTCTGATTACGAATGTGCAGCTAACATATTGAAAAAAATTACCAGATATAATACATACAAAGCGGGTGAGTTGCATGGAATTTTGACAGTAATATAGGGAATGATACTGAGGATTAATAAGGCAAAGACATAGTTCAATATTTAAAGCAATTTTGTGAATATTATGATATTGGCACATAAGTGCGTGCTCTCTCTCTCTCTCTCTCTCTCTCTCTCTCTCTCTCTCTCTCTCTCTCTCTCTCTCTCTCTCTCTCTCTCTCTCTCTCTCTCACACACACACACACACACACACACACACATGCATGTATATATATATATATATATATAT
Organism: Halocaridina rubra; assembly: GCA_037179515.1. Taxonomy (NCBI): domain Eukaryota; kingdom Metazoa; phylum Arthropoda; class Malacostraca; order Decapoda; family Atyidae; genus Halocaridina; species Halocaridina rubra. The sequence goes on from JAXCGZ010016382.1 coordinate 11,741, forward strand.
ATATATATATATATATATATATATATATGTGTATGTGTGTGTGTGTGTGTGTGTGTGTGTGTGTGTGTGTGTGTGTGTGTGTGTGTGTGTGTGTGTGTGTGTGTGTGTGTGTGTGTGTGTGTGTGTGAATAGTAGGATGGCCATGGCACCAGCAGCCTGTTGAAAGACTACGACTGAAGGTGTTAGGATACAACTTGGACTGGTCCAGACAGCTCCGGGTTGACTCTTCCTTCGGAACGGTTTTTTCCTTATGCCTACGTCTACACTGAATATTCTGGCATATTCATTACACATCTCTTGCTATTCCATTACATTTGACAAGTCACAAAACTCCCCACATCTGTCTCTCTTTGCCATCTTTTTCCTCATATTTGCTATTATTTAAGGAAGGTTCACAGCTTATGGCACACAGTATCCGGCATAGAGGGTGCGAAGAATTTTCGGAGATCTTGTTGACTCCACTATTGGCTAGAAGGCAGACACACCTGGTAATAGTAATGTTTCTGCCCTTACCCTTGCACCTCCAAATAGATCTGCTTCTTTCACACTTCACTATTACTAACATTCGTTGCCTGAACTCTAAGCTTTCGTCTGTGGAACAGCGCTTGAGTACTTTCCTCCTTAACCTCCTCCTCCTATCCGAAACACAGATGTTTATCCATGCTTCCACTGACCCATTTCAAATCTCTTACTAGAACCTGTATTCTCAATTTCGTTCCAAAGGTAGGGTCTGTGCATGCTGCAATATTAACACTCCTAT
>JAXCGZ010016382.1:17500-21071 GCA_037179515.1 Halocaridina rubra
TATGAGCAAGCACAAACTGTTAGCATACAGCACTAAATGGTAAGGAAGTCCATCAGTGGAACAACACATAGAAAAAATAACGCTATATTTCAGATTCTAACTAGACCCCTTCTAAAGCACTATGTTTGCAAAAACTTATAAAATTTTTCATATGACTGTGATGTATCATTTACAAATATCTTTAGACCGGAGGACTTATTTTGGTACAATATCTTCTATGATCGTCCATATGTTACCTTTTTCAGTTTTGCAATCCTGGAATTTGTTTTTGTAGTTATTGTTTTAGCCTGTTTAATGATCGTTTTTACACGCTTTCTGGACAGTTTATATTACTTTTCAGTTACTTTAGATGATGTAGGACCTGTAGCTCCCGACGTAGCGCGATGTAACCACGTGAAGAAACGGTTTCTTTGAAAATTGCGAGTCTCGTGTAAAGAGGTGAATCCGCGGATTCTGAGTACTTTTGCGCAAGTTGAGGAAGATGATGTTGATTCGTTGACTTGGTGGGAAGTCAAGCAAGTCCTTGACAAGAGGTAAAGCTGCGATTCTGTCCCCGCTAGACATATAAGAAGGAGCCAAACAACTGCTTCCCTATCTCATTTATCCCAGTTAAAGAGTTTGATTGTGTGAGCCGTTAGAGATGAAGGGCAGATCTGCTCGCGTGTGCTCTGAGGTGAGTTAGCTCATAAGAAACATACAAGCACCGCTAGCCTCGTTGCTTACTTAAGCTTAGAAAGCATTAGAAAATCTGTGGTTCACAGGCTTTCAGACAAAATAAAGAAAAAATCAAAACGATCAAGCAATCCAAAGGATTACCTGGCTGCTTGTAACGTTAGTGTAAAAAGAGTGCTCAACACTTCCTCATACAAGCCAGCTTTCAAAAGGTACATGTAAGTCGTACGAGGAAGAGTATCTGCAGATATAGAGGATGCTCACGAGAGGGGCAACTATGTCATTCAATGACCTCGTATAAGGTGAGAAGGAGAAAAGTATGCTATTCTGGGGAGCGGTATTTTTGAGTCATTTGAGGTAGGGGAGGTATTTAGATCCAAAGAAAAGTAATGCTAGCTGCATCTATTGAGTAGATATACACATGTAGGAGCTGGATAGCAATGCAAGGCCATGGATAGGTAACTGCTAGGGGAAGGTGCACGAGGACACGTATATTCGGAGATCAGAGGACTGCTAATATGAGATATGTAATGAATTGAAGGCTCATGGACAAGGAAATTCGCGAAATTGTGCTGAGAAAGGCAACAAGCCTGGTGAGAATGAAAGAATCTTTTGAATCTTTAGCTTTATGATTCATAGATGAACATGCCTTCTCACAGCTGATAAGAGCAACCCCTGAATTCGCAGATTTGCTTTCTAGTACGATACTACTTGCACAAAAAGCCCCTAAATCTACAGAACTTTTCCTCAAAAATTTGGCTAGAGAACTCCATGGCTTTTGCTTTTGAGAAAAAAGCATTCTAGATCAGCCTAAGTAAAATTATATGAACGCCCTAGATCTGTCTGCAAGATCTACTGTCTTGTGTGAAGAGGAAGAAGTTCTCTGGATCTGAGGAGCTGCGTTTCAAACTAGAAGTGAATTCTTGGTTCATGTCGAGTGTTCCTCGAGGTATTATACAGCAATCGAAGTGGAACTACATCATGAAAAAATTTAAGGTGAGAAATGAAGTCATTCCTAGAGATCACAAAACGGAATTGGAATTATGAATGGAAAGTAATATAAAAAAAATCGAAAACTAAATAAATATAACTAATTTAATTTCTCTCTCAAATTATAGGGTTAGAATTAAAAAACCGTAGCTTTCCAATTTTCCTCAGCGCACTAATCTGTAATACTAATTAAAGATTCAGGATCGAATTCCAGTGAAAGAAATCGACATATGGAATTATTTAAACATACACTTAAATTATAATTTTCTATTCATCATCCTATTTCTATGATATGTATGAGAACTGCCTGCACTGGTCACTGCATGGATCGGATAAGTCTCCGAGAATGGAGGCAGAGTCAGTGCAGTACGCATCATTTACACCGGAGACTTCAATGGAAGTTGTAGTTCATTCTCTTTCAGTAACCTGCAAAGCTACGTGCACTAAGCTATCGACTTGTATTTCATAAAGGACACAGGTGTCAGTCCCTACATTAGGATGTATAAATATGGACTACTACTACTTCTACTACTATTACTACTACTACTACAACTAATAATAATAATAATAATAATAATAATAATAATAATAATAATAATAATAATAATAATAATAATAATAATAATAATAATAATAATAATAATAATAACAATAATAATAATAATAATAATAATAATAATAATAATAATAATAATAATAATAATAATAATAATAATAATAATGACAACAATAATAATAATAATAATAATAATAATAATAATAATAATAATAATAATAATAATAATAATAATAATAGTAATAATAATGATAATAATAATAATAATAATAATAATAATAATAATAATAATAATAATAATAATAATAATAATAATAATAATAATAATAATAATGATAATAATAATGCTAATAAAAATAATAATAATAATAATAATAATAATAATAATAATAGTATAATAATAATAATAATAATAATAATGATAATAATAATAATAATAATAATAATAATAATAATAATAATAATAATAATAATAATAATAATAATAATAATAATAATAATAATAATAATAATAATAATGATAAAAATAATGATAATAATAGTAATAATGTTTCAGTTTTACGTCACTGACTCCCTTTTCTACCAAGAGCTAGGACTGTTGCCTTCTTGCGAAAGAATTGCTTTGGCAGATGTAATCCTTACCCTGAGTGCATGCTAACCTCAGACCGTGACGGGGCACGAACCCTCGACCTGACGCCTCAAAGTCGCGGACGCTACCGCTTGAGCCACATTGGCTACATAATAATAGTAATAATAATAATAATAATAATAATAATAATAATAATAATAATAATAATAATAATAATAATAATAATAATAATAATAATAATAATAATAATAATAATAATAATTATAATAATAATAATAATAATAATAATGACAATAATATTAATAATAATAATAATAATAATAATAATAATAATAATAACAATAATAATAATAATAATAATAATAATAATAATAATAATAATAATAATAATAATAATAATAATAATAATAATAATAATAATAATAATAATAATAATAATAATAATAATAATAATAATAATAATAATAATAATAATAATAATAATAATAATAATAATAATAATAATAACAATAATAATAATAATAATAATAATAATAATAATAATAATAATAATAATAATAATAATAATAATAATAATAGCATCATAAACAGAATTGAGGAGGAAACAGAATAAAATTCCTTTTTCTGAATATGCAAAGGCATTTATTTATTTATTTATTTATATGCTCACATATTTCTTATTTTTATAATTATATTTTTACTAGTTTCACAAATTACACTGCTTCCAACTTTGTTAGTATATATTTGAAATGGAGACCGAAAGT
>JAXCGZ010016383.1:0-15000 GCA_037179515.1 Halocaridina rubra
GGAATATGCAATCTGCCCAGCCCTCTCTTTCCTGTAAGATATGGCTTACCTCATCATAAAATTCTAATAAGTTTGTTACTGTTGATCTTCCTTCTCTGAAGCCATGTTGCCTCACTGACAAAAAGTTGAAGGATTCCAAGTGAAGAGAGATATGTTTCCTTAGTAGTTTCTCCATAAGTTTGCAAACTATGCTGGTCAAGGAAACTGGTCTATAGTTCAGAGCCGTATCCCTCCTTCCCTTTTTGAAGATAGGTATCACATTTGCTTGTTTCCAGCATCTTGGAATCTCCCCCGACTCCAGTGACTCCTTAAATATGATACTTAGTGCCACTGATATTGTGTTTGCGCATTTTTTAAGCACATGAGGGGATATGTCATCAGGACCTGTAGCTTTATGAACATCTAAATCCATCAGCGCTTTGCATACCTCTGTGGCTGTAAGGTTGATGTTCTCTAATACCGGCCCTTGAGCTTCTATCACTGTAATCTGAGGGGGTGGGGTATTTTCTACTGTAAATACTGACTGAAACTCCTTGTTCAATTCTTTGCAGATCTCTTCGTCCGTCTCAGTGATGCTTCCATCCGCTCTCTTTAGCCTTAAAACCTGTTCTTTTACCTTCAGTTTTCCTCTGATAAAGCTGTGGAAAAGCTTGGGATTTTCTTTAGCCTTCCTGGTGATGTCCCTCTCATAATCTCTCTCTGCCTCTCTCCTTTTACTTAGGTAGTCATTTCTTGCTCTTTTGTAGGTTTGCCAGGCATTTATGTTTTTTCTCCTCCTATACCTTTTCCAGCATTTGTCTCTCCACTCCTTAGCTCTTTTACACCCATTATCGAACCATTTCTCTCTGGCATGAATTACACTTACTTTGGTGACAGGTATGCAGCAATCTACTATCTTCCCATATTTCTCACAAAAGATGTCATACATTTCTTGTACAGATTTGTTGTAAAATAAGGTTCTCCAGTCAATGACTGCAAAAAGCTCATTCATTTTGATGTAATCTCCTTTCGGATAGTTCCTCCTCATGTCCTCAGTGCCTCTACTCTCAGGAAGAATGTCTTCAATGATATACTCCATCAACAACACACAGTGGTCACTCTTTCCAATTGGTGGTTCATACTCAATATTTTCAATATCCAACACATTATCTGTGAACACCAGATCAAGTAGTGATGGCTCATCCCCACCCCTGGCTCTTGTTGGTTCCATTACATGTTGGTGTAGGAAATTCCCTTGTACGCAATCTAGGAATCTTGCCCCAAATGAGTCCTCACCACTGTGTGGGTCAAGATTTATCCAATCTATCTCTTTATGATTAAAGTCTCCCATAATCAAAATCCTACATTTTTTCTCCCGCGCCATGTTAACAACTGAGTTTATGACTTCAATCGTACCTATATGACTTTCCTCATAAATTTCAAGCCTATTTTGGTTCCTTGGTGGGTTGTATACAACAGTTATTATAATGCTCTCTGACCCAGTATTTATGCGAGCAACAAGAAATTCCCTGAACTCACTTTCTATAGCCAAGTTTATTTCTTCAACTTGAATCCTCTCACTTATGAGCAGTGCTATCCCTCCACCAGTCCTCTCAGATCTTTCGACCCTTAGTATTCTGAAGCCCTTAGGAAAAACTGTGACACTGTTTATGTCCTCACTCAACTTAGTCTCTGTAATTGCTACTATATCTGCCTTACTGTTGTGAATCCTATCTTTTAATTCTACTGCCTTACCAGCTAATCCATCAGCATTTGTGTATAACAATCTTAATGAGGCCCCATCCCCTGATCTTCTGTCATTATCTTCTTTATCTCCCCTTTGTCTGGAAGTATTCTGTAACGAAAATTTTTCTTCTCTTCTTCATTTCTTTCATCATTTAACCTTCTTGCCTCTTGCAACAAGTTTTTGATCTTTCCCATCTCTTCCTGTGTTCTGTATCGTCTAATGAACACTTCTTTGCATTCTTGAAGGTCTTTTAGACTTTTTTTTCTCAACAATATTTCCCTACATGTCTCCCCTCTCTCAAAGGTTACTTTTGTTGGTCTCGGCTTTCCTTCCCTCGAATATTTACCTAGTTGGTGTATGTTTACAATATCCTCAGGACCACATACTACTCCAAGCTTTCTTATCAGGTCTACAACGTTAGCTTTATTTTCTTCAAGTCTCCCCTGCCATGTTGGCTCCTGGGATTCACTTATGCCTGAGATTACCACTGTCTTCTCCTTATCAAGTGCCTGTCTGATGAGTGGGTTTGCCCTTTCCATCACAACGTCTTTCATTTTTTCGATTACTGTCTCTTTATAGTCAACTGTTTGTATGTTTTCCAGTGCCACCACCTTTACAGCCTCTTTTACTGCCACATTCCCCTTTAGTGCATCAGCAAAGGACGTTTTCATGGCATCATTTTCCATATTCAGCTCCTGGAACTCTTTTCTGAACTGTTCAATGTTTTCCTTAATCTGAACATTCCAAGCAGCAATCTCGTCTCTCTCAGAAGAGAGCAGTGAACTAACATCTAATTCCTTTAGGTTGTCATTCAGCTGTTTGTTTTTATCTTCTTGTTTAGAAATTCTAGATTCTAGTTGACTCTTTTCCCCTTCCAGCTTCTTTATTCTTTTTTCTAGTTCCTTTCTCTCCTGCCCTTGTGCTTTATTTGCTTCCTCCAAAGATCTTATTTGTTCTCTGAGTGTTTCATTCTCTTTCATTTCTCCATCCATATTCCGAATTTTATCATCAAGGCTTATAACCATTTCCTCTAACTTCTTGATTCTCTGTTTAAGTCCTCTGATGACTACCCCTTCTCCCGACCCATGGGTGGGAGAGGTTTGGGACAGAGATGGCTTCATTTTTATGTTCTCCCTCTCACAGAATATAGAAAGAAGACGAGAAAGAGGAAAAAAAAAGAAAAGAGAAAAACTTCTAATTTACCTTCACACAGAATTTTTATATCTCCATATAAGTGCTATTTAGTGACTCAGTTTGTCTCCTTTCTGGTAACACACATCTTAACTTAAAAACTTGACCATGGTAATTTAAGTATAAAAAGAAAAAGAAAAACAAAAGTCAAACCTGAAGGAAAATTCGAATTTGTGTTCGAGGTGGCACCCACCTGTTTCTGTTATATATTCTTCCTAACTGATAAACTGACTTGCTAACCAAGATATGTTATCACGGGATTTAGACTTTACATTTAACTCAATATATATACAAAATAACAAAATAGTAAAAGAGAAAGCTAAAAGAAAAGCAAAAAAAAAATGAAGAAAATAAGACTGCTGTACTACTTGGCAACTTAACTCAGTACTGTTGACAGGTGGGTATTTGGTAATTTTTTTTTTCTTTTATTATTAAATTTTTTCGTGTATCAAACTAACTAAATAGTTAATATAAATGGGAAGGATACTGATTTTAACAATATATAGAACCACAGGCAAAAACTGTCCTCATCAATAAAGGCCTGGGCACGAGAGAACACCAAGACGAAGACAAAGAAAAAGGTTAAGAACAAGGTAGAGATGAGGTAATGTTACACAGAGGAAAACGACATACAGAAAAATAGTCAAAGTACAGAGGACCTGGAGATATGGAGGATTAGGCCCTGAGATGATGATAGATCTGCATTTTGAAGGAAGAAAGGTCATAAGAATTAGGAAAGACAGAAGGAGGGAGAGAGTTCCAGAGTCTGCACAGACCAATCCGCAAGCTACAAATCTCCACACAGTACCTGTGAGATGAGGCTGCTTAGTGAGTGTTACGCAGCCTCGGCAGTGGGGAAAGGCTGCAACTCACCAACTCATCAGAGCAGCGATGAAAGTAGTAGTGATACAAAAGAGAAATGGATGATACCTTACGGCGAATAGAGATAGAATCCAGATTAGAAGTAAGAGAAGGATCATTAATGAGTCTGACTGCCTTAGATTCAAGCCTATCAAGGAGATAAGTATAAGAAGAAGCACCTCAGATGCGTAAGCAAGGACGGATAAGACCTTTTGAGATTTTAAGCAACTATAAAGAGGAAAAGTAATGACGAAAATGAAACAGAACTATCATTTTTTTTTATGAAGATTTAGAAATTTGGAATATGTGATTCCTCCAAGACAAGTTAGAGGCTATGTGATTCCTAATATGTTGATAGAATTGAGAGAGTAAATTTCGTTAGTTTCGAAGACAATAGGGTTATCAGGAGGAGAAGAAAATAAAGAAATAGCTAGAAACTATGTCTTGGAGGCATTGAATTTAACTAAATTTTGAGTGCCCCACTCAGATACCCTCTGCAAATCAGAGTTGAGAGTAGAAGAAAGAGTGATGCAAGACTGATTACGCATAGCAGATGAAGGTTGTTAAGAAAAGGCAGAGGAAAAGTGAAGGGTAGAATCGTAAGCAAGCATGAAGAGGAGAGGAAGATGGGGATTGTAGACGATCAATGATGAAGAGAAGGAAGAGAGTAGGTGAAAGAACAAAGCCCTGTGGAACACCGCTGTTAAGAGAGAAAGGGCTAGATGTCGCACCATCAACAACTACATATATAAGATGGTCAGAAAGAAAACTGGAAATGAGAGAACATAAAGAAGGCGTAAAGCCATAGGCAGGGAGTTTGGCCAACAGAGCCTTCTGCCAGGCTCTGTCAAAAGCCCTAGAGATATCAAGGGTGACGCCAAAGGAATCCCCATAGTTCCTCAGAGAAGATGACCATACATGAGTAAGATAGGACTGGAGGTCACCAGTGGATCTTGCATTGCAGAAGCCATACTGGTGATCGAAGATAAGTGAGTTAGATTCAAGGCACTTCAAGAAATGAGCATTGAGGAAAGTTTCAAAAAATTTAGCAATAGAGGAGGCTAGGGCAATAGGTCGGTAGTTTGAAGGAATAGAGCAGTCACCCTTCTTAGGAACAGGTTGAACTAGAGCATGCTTCCAAAATGAAGGATAGATACTGGTTGACAGAATAAGGCGAAAAAGACGGCAAAGCACGAGAGCCAGTTCATCTGCAAACTCCTTATGGACCCTTGCAGGGATACCATAAGGACCAGATGCCTTGTTTATCTTTAGTGAGCGAAGAACCTTATGAACTTTGCGTGAAGAAAGGATAAGGGAGGGCATAGGGTTAGAGAGGAGTAAAGATTGAAGGACAGGTGCACTGGAATCGTTTCTGGAAGAGTCGGCAGAAAAATGAGATCCAAAGAGAGTGGCTTTGTCAGTGGGGGAGCATGCTATAGAACCATCAAAAAGAATGAGAGGGGGAATGCTTGAGTTACAGAAGTTTTTGTTGAGGTTTATGGCTATGGACCAGAAGCATTTGTCAGTGGGAGAAGAGTTAAGGTCATAAACTTTCCTCTTATAAAAGATGCCTTAGACCTTCGAATTGGACCAGTACAGCAATTCCTAGCTACAATAAATTCAGAGTGCATTAAATCGGAAGGAGGGGCTTGGTAAGATCGGTGTGCCCGATGCCTGGCTAGAATAACCATGGAGCAGGCATGGTCAAGCCAAGGTTTAGGGGGTGACAAAGTTTTCGTAGAAGAGGGGAGGTATGCCTCCATTCCCGAGGTCATGATCTTGGCATCTTTTAGGGCTACCTGGTCAGGGTTGCGGGACCGATAGCAGCGGTCATCCCATGGGAAGTCAAAGATGAAGTTACGCAAATTTTCACGTTGGGTACGCTCAAAGTGCGAAAGGCAGCGCTGAGTAGGAGGGATTGGTGGAGGGGAACGAAAATGGAAAAGATTGAGATCACAGAGAGGTCACATTTACCAAGAGGGGAAAGCACAGAATAAGAGTAGTTTGAAAAGTTAGAAGTAAGAAATAGGCCAAGAGTGTTTGCTGCATGTTCGTGATGATCAGGAACACGAGTAGGATGTTTGATAATTTGCTCCAGATTGTGAGTAATAGAGAAAGCAAGGGCCTCACTTCCTCCCACTTCAGTGTGAGAGAAATTAAGCCACTCATGGTTGTGTGAATAGATTTTTAGCCAGAGAACATCAAAGTCAGAAGATTTGAGGTCCATGAGCCTTGCAATGGGAGTGTTAGTGTTGCAGTAGGCACAGACCCCACCTTTGGAACAAAAACGAGTACATAGGCTATAGTGAGAGATTTGAAATGGGTCAGTGGAAGCATGGATAGACTGCTGGGTTTCAGATAGGAGAAGGAGGTTAGGGAGGAAAGTACCCAAGTGCTGTTGCACAGACGAAAAATTAGAGTCCAGGCCACGAATTATAGTGAAGAGTGAAAGAAGCAGATCTATTGGGAGGTGCAAGGTTAAGGGCAGAACCATTACTACCACCAGGCGTGTCTGCCCTCAAGCCAATAGTGGAGTTGACAAGATTCCCGGAAATTCTTCGCACCCCTCTATACCGGGTACTGGGGGACTTAAGCTGTGGACCTTTCGTTAATAATAGCAAATATGAGGAAAAAAGAGAGCAAAAAGAGACAAATGTGGGGAGTGTTGTGACTTGTCAAATGTAATGGAACAGCAAGAGATGTGTAATGAATATACCAGAATATTCAGTGTAGATGTAGGCATAAGTAAAGAACCGTCCTGAAGGAAGACTCAACTTGGAACTGTTTGGACCAGTCCTAGTTGTATCCTAATACCTTTAGTCGTAGTCTTTCAACGGGCTGCTGGTGCCATGGCCAACCTAATAATCATATATATATATATATATATATATATATATATATATATATATATATATATATATATATATATATATATATATATATACTGTGTATATATGGCCTCATGCCTCCTTGTAAGGGGGGATGCAGAGCCTAAGAGCACGCATATATATATATATATATATATATATATATATATATATATATATATATATATATATATATATATATATATATATATATATATATATATATATATATATATATATATATATATATATATATATATATATATATATATATATATATATATATATATATATATATATATATATATATATATATATATATATATATATATGAGTGTTCTATGGCCTCGGCCCCCTCTTACAGGGGGGCAGAGCCTGAGCCGCATATATATATATATATATATATATATATATATATATATATATATATATATATATATATATATATATATATATATAATATATATATATATATATATATATATATATATATATATATATATATATATATATATATATATATATATATATATATATATATATATATATATATATATATATGAGTGTTCTTTGGCTCGGCCACCCTCTTACATAGGGGAATGAACCCATATATGTATATATAGATATATATATATATATATATATATATATATATATATATATATATATATATATATATATATATATATATATATATATATATATATATATATATATATATATATATATATATATATATTTATACACGCATAGACCAGTTTCCTTGACCAGCATAGTTTGCAAAGTTATGGAGAAACTACTAAGGAAACATATCTCTCTTCACTTGGAATCCTTCAACTTTTTGTCAGTGAGGCAACATGGCTTCAGAGAAGGTAGATGAACAGTAACAAACTTATTAGACTTTTATGATGAGGTAAGCCGAATCTTACAGGAAAGAGAGGGCTGGGCAGATTGCATATTTCTAGACTTCCAGAAAGCGTTTGACACTGTTCCACATGGGAGACTTATTAGGAAGCTGCAAACAAAGCCTAGAATAGGTGGAAATGTCTTGGAATGTATAAAAACTTACTTAGAAGGAAGGGAACAAAGGGTTAGAGTAAGACACTCAGTGTCTGAATGGAGAAGAGTTAGTAGTGGAGTTCCACAGGGCTCAGTTTTAGGACCACTTTTGTTCCTTGTATATGTAAATGACCTACCAGAGTTCTGTAAATTCATTCATGAATGTGTTTGCAGATGATGCAAAGATTGTGAAGAAAGTAAAAAACGAGAACAATGGTAGAGAACTTCAGGAGGATCTAAATAGTCTGCATGAGTGGTCAGAAAAGTGGCTAATGAAATTCAATACCTCAAAATGTAAGGTAATGAGAATGGGTACAAGTGCAAGAAGGCCCAAGCTTGACTACTCGGTGGCTGGAGTACAACTTCAAGAGACAGAAAATGAGAGAGATCTAGGAGTAAACATACTGGTAGATTTGTCTCCAGAAATACATATAAATGGCATAGTAAGGGCAGCATATGCATTCTTATCAAATGTAAGGGTAGCCTTCAGGCACATGGACAAGGAAATGTTCAGAAATATTTATGTAACCTATGTGAGGCCAAAACTCGAATATGCAGCCCCCTTTTGGAATCCACACTTGAAAAAGCACATAGCTAAGCTTGAAAAAGTTCAAAGACATGCCACGAAACTGGTGCCAGAAATACGCAATCTCAGTTATGATGAGAGGCTGAGGGAATTAGACTTACCATCACTCGAAGCTAGAAGATTGATGGGGGATATGGTGACAGTCTTTAACTTCCTTCATGGTTATGATAGAGTGGATAGGGATCGATATTTTGATATGGCTGGCTCTAGAACTAGAGGTCATAGTTTGAAGCTTGGTAAGATGTAAGGAAATAGTTTTTCAGTGTAAGAGTAGTTGATAATTGGAATTGGCTAAGCGAGGAGGTAGTTAATGCTATCTCAATCCATAGTTTTAAGGACAGGTATGATAAGTATCACTAAGTATAAAATGGAAGCGATCAGGAGACGGGAAGATACGAGCTTTGGGCTCTTTCCCGTAAACACAATTAGGTAAATACACACAAAATTATGTATGTATTCTTAATGAAAACGTGACATAACTAAAAAAAAAAATTGAATATTAGGTGAACTGAAATCGCGTTGGAAGCTACAGATTTATTCCACCATATCATAACCTAACCAGATCAAGCAAGTAATATCCCATCACCTTTTTATCAACCAATTAAAGATGTACTCGGAGTTTAAGTATATATATATTCACAAGGAAACCGCGGTCTCAACAATACTTTTATCCACTAAAGCCTTTTATGAAACTAAGGGAAATCGAATTTGCGTCGCAAGTTATATATTCATGCCACCATATCGACTGAGCTACTACAGGAAATGAAGTACTTGTTTGATTTGCAGAATTTGATCTGATGTAGTAGCTCAGTCTTTATGGTGGCATGAATCTATTTGATTTTCCTAATTGAACACATGTTATTGTACATGATATCTTAATAACACAACATATAAATCAATATTTCATGCATTTATACTAAGGTTATACACAAATAAGCAAAAATGTATTGAAGCTACAGTTTTGGTTTTAAGATATTTGTGACTGTCATATGAATTACATTCACGTATCAGCCCCCATATATAGTCTCCCATTACATTTTTATTATGTGTTCCTTGATGATAGCATTTAAATTCTAGTATGTCCCTGTGGAAGCACTCACATTATGCCCCTGTGTATGCTTCCATGGTCTCAATGAACTAATCAGTACAAGCGTCAAAGATATGGTCTTTCAGGGACATCCTGCATCCCATTTTCCAATAATTCTTCACAAGGACCTTGACCATTTCTATATAATTTTTGGCCATATTGCTCAAGAATCTCATAACCACTACAGAAAAGCTGTTCAAACTTGTTTGCCTTTCCACTGAGCTTCTTGAAGAATTATGTAGGCTCAAAGCTCTTCTTTATCTGTGGTCCATTGAAGACAACAGCTTTGACCTTTGTCCAGATAGCTCAGGGAAGAGGACTCGAGGGTACTTGAAGGTTGCAGAGTCCTTATCAAGAGCTGTGACAAATTGTTTAATGAAATCCAGTTTTATGTGCAATGGTGGAAACAACACCCGAGGATCCAATAACGAATAAAACTTGGCACTGTGCCTCTTCATAGAGACCTCGGACTGTTGTGGCCAGTGCTTTCTGTTGATGGTTGCTGAGGTGTCTCCAATGTCCTGTTGTAGTATGCTGGGGTGTCAACACTGTGCTAAAGGGAAATATAACAGGGAAACTTTGAAAAGCCTCCTTGGAGACCTATCTCATTCACATTTCGGGCAATTCCAATTTGCCTGTAAAGATCAAATACATTGTGATCAAAGAAGAAACCATCTTGAGGAGTGAAGAAGCTTGAAAACTATTGGTGATACTTCCTGTGACTTACAACTTACCTACTTAAATCCCACTCCTTGAGACTACATGTCAAAGTTCGGCAATCGACTTTGTTAGACCAAGATCTCTGATCACGTCACTGAGATTTCTTTGATTGGAGTAAAGGAGGTTTCTAACACCAGCTTAACCATTAAAATTGCAATTGGCATCATCAGTGTCTACCTCCTCTTCTAATTTGCTGCTTTCTTATATCTCTCTCACTGGTGGAGTGTTTGAAGGACAATGGATGTTGGAAAATCCGAATGCATGATGGCAGATGCAATCTTGCCTGCCCTAATGTTTGAAAGGCTCCACCACTGCTAACCTTTCTCTAGTCAGACACTGAATGTCTTCCTCTGGCCCTCTGCTCCCTTCCTTCTACGTTTTTATCCACTACAAGACATTTCTAGCTCTACTGGCTTTTAGTTGCAGCTACTTAGTCTCTTATGAGGTAAACTATCTATGCTAGTGAATAAGCTGTCTTTCCTTACTGCATCCCACACATTTAACAGTGTATTCACTACGATTGCTGAGTTAGTTGGGGTTTATAGACACAAGTGTAATGCATCTCCATAAGGCATATACACCTTGTTAAGCAATAATAATAATAATAATAATAATAATAATAATAATAATAATAATAATAATAATAATAATAATTATTATTATTATTATTATTATCATTATTATTATTATTATTATTATTATTATTATTATTATTATTATTATTATTATTATTATTATTATTATTATTATTATTATTATTATTATTATTATTATTATTATTATTATTATAATGAGAAGAAGATGAAGTAGAGGAAGAAGAATAATATTAAGAAGAAATTTGTAGAGGAAGTACGATGTATCGAAAGAGAGGAGATGCGCATGATAATGGTTGCTTTTTTTACGGTATTTTATCTTGCAAGAGGTGTGAGGTGTTCAAAGGAGGGGGGGGGGGGGATAACCGTTATGTAGTTAGAGTTGTAAAGACATGGAATCTCTCTCTCTCTCTCCTCTCTCTCTCTCTCTCTCTCTCTCTCTCTCTCTCCTCTCTCTCTCTCTCTCTCTCTCTCTCTCTCTCTCTCTCTCTCTCTCTCTCTCTCTCTCTCTCTCTCTCTCTCTCTCTCTCTCTCTCTCTCTCTCTCTCTCTCTCTCTCTCTCTCTCTCTCTCTGAGAACTAGGATGGACAAGGAAATGTTCAGATATATTTAGGTTCCTTGAACAGGAAGCACCCTTCTGGATTCCGCACTTGAAAATCATAAATAAATTAAAGAAAGTACAAAGACATGCTCCGAAGCTGATAACAGATACGTAATCTCAGTTATTAGGAAAGGCTGAGGGGATTAAACTTACCATCACTCGAAGCTAGAAGTAAGAGGAAGGATATGATATCGGCTTTAAATTACTTGATAGTTTTGACAGAGTGGAGAGAAAGAGATAATTTGATATGGGTGGCTATAAAACTGAATGTCATAGTTTGAAGCTTCTCAGGTTGGTATTCATTATATAACAAACAACAGAGGCTAAATGCATTCATAGTTTTAAGGATAGATATAATCAATGATTGTGTGTGAGATATGAAACCGAACTGGAAGCTGGAAGTTACCAGCACAATTAGGTAAATACAGTTAGTTACATGCACACTGTCACTGGTATTTTCTGTTATATGAACAGTTGATAATTAGATTTGCTAAGTGAGGAAACGGCAAATGCTATATGCATTCACAGTGTATACAATAGATATGATAAATTTTAATGAGTAAAAATAAAACCAACAGGGTAAAGACATTTACAAGCATAGGACACACACACACACACACACACACACATTTATACATACACATAACAGAACTTCAAAAGACAGAGAACGAGAGAGATCTGGGAGTAAACATACTGGCAGTTTTGTCTCCGGAAATGCATATGAATGGCATAGTAAGGGCGGCTTATGCTTTCTTAGCAAATGTAAGGTTAGCCTTCAGGCAAATGGATAAGGAAATGTTCAGAAATATTTATGTAACCTATGTGAGGCCGAAGCTTGAATATGTGGCCCCCTTTTGGAATCCACACTTGAAAAAGAACATAGCTAAGCTGGAAAAAGTTTGAAGACATGCCACGAAACTGGTGCCAGAAATGCGCAATATCAGTTATGGGGAAAAGGTGAGGGAATTAGACTTACCATCACTCGAAACTAGAAAAATGAGGGGAATATAGTGACGGTTTTTAAATTCCTTCATGGTTATGACAGAGTGGATAGGGATCGATATTTTAATATGGCTGGCACTAGAACTAGAGGTTATAGTTTGAAGCTTCGTAAGAAAACTTCTTTGCAGGATGTAGGGAAGTACTTTTTTAATGCAAGAGTAGTTGATGATAGGAATTCGCTAAGCAATAAGGTAGTTCATGCTAACTCAATCCATAGTTTTAAGGACAAGTATGATAAGTATAACTAAGTACAAAAATGGAACTGACCAGGAAACGGGGAGTTACGAGCATGGGACTTTCTCCTGTAGGCACTAGTAGGTAATTATAATTAGGTAATTACACTCACGCACACACTCGTCGAATTGGTAAATAGTATATGGAGGGAAAGGCAAGAAAACTGAAAGTAACCTCTGAGAGAGGGGAAACATGTAGAGAAGTACTGATGAGGACAAAAACCCTAATAGACCTGGAACCAACGAGGGCCAGGGGTAGGGACGAACCATTACTACTTGATCCAGTCTTCACAGATAATGTGTTGGAAATTAAAAAAAATCGAGTATGGACCACCAGTTAGAAACAGTGACCACTGTGCGTTGTTGATGGATTACATAATCGAAGAAATTCTATCTGAAAGTAGTGGCACTGAGAAGGATATGAGGATGATCTATCCAGAAGGAAATTACAACAAAATTAATTATCTTTATGCACATATTGACTGGAGGACCTAATTTAACAACAAATCTGTACAAGATATGTATGAAATCTTTTGTGAGGAATATGAGAGGATAGTTAGCTGCTGCATGCCATCAACCAAAATGAGATTTATTAAATACTTGAGAGAACTGGTTCAATGAGTGTATAACAGCTAAGAAGTAGAGAGACAAATACTGGAATAGATATAAAAGAAAAAAAATAGAAATGTTTAGCGGAACAAACGACCAAGAAATGATTACCTAAGGAAAATAAGAGATGGAGAGAGGGACTATGAGAAAGATATTACCAGGAAGAATAAAGAAATCCCAGACTTTTCCACAACTTCGTTAGAGGGAAATTAAAGGTCAAAGAACAAGAGTTAGGCTTAAAGTGGACGGATGGAAGCATTACTGAGACAGATGAAGAGATATGCGAAGAATTGAACAAGGAGTTTCAGTCAGTATTTTCAGAGGAAAATAAATACTCCATCTCCTCAGATTATAGTGATAAAAGATCATGGGCCGGTATTAGAAAACATCGTCTTTTCAACTACAAAGGTATGCAAAAACACAGATGGAGTTAGATGCTCATAAAGCCAATGAACATGATGACATTGAGAAGTGTTCTAACCTTATTGATGGCACTATGCATCATATTTGAAAAGTTGTTGGAATCTGGGTAGATATCAAGATGCTTGAAGAAAGCAAATGAGGTTCTTATCTTCAAAAAGGGAAGAAGATAAGCAGCTCTAATGAATAGTCCTGTGGTGTAAATTAGCACTGTTATTGTTAAATGTTACTTATTGACTGTGTTTCTGGTTTCTTTAATACTTTTATTTTGGTTTGTATCCACGAGTTTTGGGCAGTTTAATCGGTCGTTATGCTTATGAGATAGAATGGTAATGATGGTGGCGTGGCAATGGTAGTGGTAGGGTTGTGCTGAGGGAGTTGGGCATGAGGGCAGTTTTGGCGAGAGAGAGAGAGAGAGAGAGAGAGAGAGAGAGAGAGAGAGAGAGAGAGAGAGAGAGAGAGAGAGAGAGAGAGAGAGAGAGAGAGAGAGAGAGAGAGAGAGAGAGAGAGAGAGAGAGAGAGAGAGAGTCGAGAGAATTATTGAGAAATCATGTTGAATTCTGGTTGATGATTTCCTGGTTTGTGTCGGTTTCTTTAGTCACTCATATCGGTTTTTCTTGTTTAAAATGCACTCAGTAACTAGTGCTTCATATCTTTTATTTCTGGACCAGTTTCTAGGGTGAGTACTGAAGCTTTTGGTGTTTATTTCTCATTTTTCAAAACCTGTTTCCTTGACCAGCTTTGTAGAATTACAGAGATACTACCGAGAAAACGCATCCCTCTTCAATTTGTATCCTTAAGATTTTTTTTTGAGACATGGCTTCAGAGAAGTCAGGTCTACAGTAACTAACTTATTAGTATTATATGATTAGCTAAGTCAGATCTAAAAAGAAAGAGGGGGCTGGGCAGATTGCATAGTCTTGGAGTTTCAGTGGCATTTGATACAGTCCCAATTGGGAGACTTATTAAGAAGCTGCTAATAAAGGCAAGAATAGGTAGAATTGCCTTGGAGTGGATAAAAGCTTACTAAGAAGGATGGGAACAGATGGTTAAAGTGAAACACTCTGTGTCTGACTGGGGAAAGATTAGTTGTGAGTTTTGCAGGTATCAATTTTGGGGCCAATTTTGTTCCTTGTATACATACATGACCTACTAGAATCTACAAATTATTTTGTAAATACGTTTGCACATGACACAAAGATTGTAAAGAAAGTAGAAGACGAGAGCAATAGTAGAGAACTTCAGGAAGATCTAATTAGCTTGTGTGGATGGTCAGAAAAGTGGCTAATGAAAGTCAGTACTTCAAAATGTAAGGTGATGAGAGTGGGCACAATTGCAAGAAGGACCAAATTTGGGTACTCAGCAGCAGGCACGGGACTTCAAGTGACAAAGAAGGAGAGAGATCTAGGGGTATATGTTTTGTCAGATTTGTCTCCGGAAATACA
>JAXCGZ010016384.1:0-21010 GCA_037179515.1 Halocaridina rubra
GTCTTCTCAGCATGTTAGTGATAGTTCTGATGGCAGTACCACTGAGAAATGAAAAGCCATCTCCATGGAAATTAAAATTGAAGTGGTAAATAGTGCTGAAATAAGCCAGTCTCTCCCTCCCTTGCAATGCCCCTTCCAGTGTGCAAGCCAATCACATGAGTAAAGTTAAGATATAATACTCTGTACTGTAGTGTAATTTTACTATTGATACATTTTAAAGGTTAGCAATACCATTAAGATTAGTTTTAGTATTTTTTATCATAGATTAAGAACATATATTTTTCCCAATGTTTTAAATGATTTATTTTTAACATAGGTTGGGGGACCTAGGTTCGAATTTAGGTGTGTTCCGACTTACATCGAAATCCGACTTAAGTCAGCTGTCAGGAACAGAACCTTGATGCTATGCATATTCTGAGAACCAGTTATTAAGGTTCTGGTATGGAGTTTGCCTACCAGAACCTCCTTATTATCGTCAACATAATATAGCCTTATGTATTTTTGGGTTAATTTTGACTTAGTGGTGCAATGTATTGGGTAGCAAAAGATTAATTGGTACCATAATTTTCCATGTGAATGTTGGATTGACATGGAATTATGAGACCAGTATTTAGGGTGATAATGGGTATATCTACCAACTAAAGGCCGCAGTTCTTCTTGTAAGAGGGATTGCCAAGTCAAAGCACAATGCTCTTTCACCCTATCCCTTATGATCCTCCAACTTTTGCTTTCACTTTTTCTAGTACCACGCTCATTCACTGTCAGTTACTGTAGTTCTGGCTGGAGCTTATGTATTGGAACTTCCTTGAAAACCTTGGCTTCTGACAGTTTAGTTTTAGTGTAATTTATTCCTTACCCTATAATGCTTAAGATAAGCTAAACTCAGTAGTTCAGTGGATCCTCGGTATTGAAGCTTTAGATCTTGAACAGTAGATTTTCACGCTATTTTTTGGGACCAATAATTGTTTGGCTTAGCAAATTTTGTCTTGGTTTTCGAATGACCGGCCATATGGTAGGTTTGGACACATGGAACGAGGTCCTAGTTATACACAACCACTGCTTAGTGCAAATCTAATCGAATTCGTGTTGCCTTTTCTTTTGTTTCATTGTGTTTTTTGTAAGAAAAATTTTATTAATAAGCCAACATAGAGCCAAAGAAAGCTAATGATGACACCAAAGTGAACAGGATAGTGGTTCAAGCCATGAAAGAGGTAAGAAATCATAGCAAAATATAAAAATTGCATTTGTGTCTGTGATCTTGCCATGCAATTCTGTAAGGCAAAAGCTATGAGCTGTAATTTTCTTAAACATAAATAGGCAAATAAAGGAGCTGATGTTGCAAATAGAGCAAATGTTATTAGTAGACAAAGATTGTAGATCCAAATAATAACATCTCTCCCCTTCTCCTTCCTCACCACCTTCCACTTGCGCCATTGACTCTTCTCTGTACAGGTAAAGTAAATTAAAATTTGTCGTTCATTTTATGTTTGTATTCTGTTTCTTCTATTTGTGTAAGACTTAATGATTTTCATTTTTGTTGTATATAAATATAAGCGCGAATTACCTTTATATTTGAATATTTAACAAAATCATAGTATTCGTTAGAGGATATAAAAATATTACAGATATGCTAGTGAACTCCAAACAATTAACTCTTAGAACTCGTGCATAACACTTGCTTTATGCATACATCACTTTTTTTCAGGTCCATCATTGGCGCAAGATGTCAGCGTGAAAGAAGTAGCAGAAGCACCAGCATGGAGACAGGATTTCTAAAATCAGTAAAGGAGTGGTATTGATTAATTGATGGTTATAAACATGAGAGGTAATTTCATTTTCTTTATGCTCCCGTTTTTTCTCCAGTTCTCTGGCAAATTATAACAGCCTTTTTAAACTTGATCTATTTTGTTCCTGTTCTGTACCTCCATTTTCTTATAAGTTCATATTCAAGGATCCTTTCTTGCGATATTTATTTTTTATTTTTAGAATTCATGAAAATAGCATGTTTCACTTTCAGTTTGTATCAGATTAGTGAGGACAGGAAACAGTCTTAATCCAGAGTGATTTGATATAAGGAAGTCTTCTGGTAACTTTCATAAAAAAATTATCTTAAATCGAAAGTTGCTTAAGATTAGATAATTTTTTAGCGAGTCTTAAATAATTAAGTTAATACTTGATTCATGTGTTGTTTGCTTGAAAAATGCATATAATTATTACTTTTCGTGATGTAAAACCGGAATGCAGTGTTTAGTATATATTTTTGTCAACATTCTGCCATATTCTACCGCAGTAGTAGGTTGGCTGGGGAAAAAAAAATAAAGATGTTAATGCGTTGCCACACCTTGCACATCCTCACTTTTTCCATACCTACTCTGCAGTTATAAAAAATTCAGGAGGGTAAGGGTTAGTAACCCTTTGTTCTTTTATTTCTTTTAACTGCTTCTTATGGCACACAATGAATAGCAAGGTGGGGCAGCTTTCATTCTCCTTTACTGACGCGAGTATTTTTAAGTCATTCTTTATTATACACATTACTGTACACGATGGTAAATATCATAACTTTTGGTGAAATCTTAACTACTATGCAGCTAGAATAAGTCTTAAGTGTGAATGAATTTTATTGAACGGTGAAGGCAAATTGCTATATTTTATTATTGTGCAGTTTTCTTCCTCTGATTGTAACCACACAGCTAAGCCTGGTGGGAGAAGGCAATATGTATGAAAAAATGCATATTAAGTACATTTTTTAATGAAATTTTTAAAATTATCACTCAAAAACATTGTTTCCTCATATGCTACCGTAAAAACAGACATTACATTAATCTACCATTTTCAAAGATTAAATAGTAGTTTCATTAGATGGTTCATTCATGTCGCTTTTCATATGGATCTTTTATTTCTAAAGATTGCTCAGTTTTAAGATTTCTCATGTCATCACTGGAAATACAATGTAAAACAATAGGAACTTTCAGAAGAACAGGGGAGCAGAGAAATGTCAGTCCCTATTTAGTATAATTACTGTCTCTGTGAAACTAATGACAAGAGAAGTGAGAATAGGCAGGTTGCGTTGGAACCCTGTTGCAGCATTTCCAATATCAATATTGTGGCCCCACTAAATTACGTTTTTAGTGAGTTTTTTCACCATCTTGCTCACAAGCATTGTTCCCACTTTTGCTATAGTAAGATATTATATTCATCTTCCATTTTAAAGAATTAATTGTTTCCATATACACATTTAGCGTATGCTATGTTATCCTCGTTACAAAAATGTTATTGACGAAAAAGGAGTGAAAGATTAGTTTGATATAAAAAATCAAGGTTCAAAGCCATTGGAAATGTAATGGAAAACAAAGATTACAGGTATACATTATAGCATTGTATTAATGTATTTTTATTTGAAATATAATTATTGTTAAACAGGTCTTTCATAATGGCTTCTAAGAGTTGTCTTTATTTCGTTTTCCTTTTGTTATTTTTGCCTTCTATTAAGCTATGGCGACCCTGCTTTCCTTATAGTAGAAGTCACCATGTATTAAGATTTGGTTGCTAATGGCTTATATTTAAAAAGATATAAGTATGTGCAGCTTGTACTTGTGAACAACACCTGTGGCTAGTTTTTAGGTGTTGTTTGTATATATTCAGTTTGAAATGCAAAGCACATTAGATATTAAGAGGCACATTTCAAGTTTTTGCTTGTATTGATTTAGTCATACAGAGAATGGAGGAGTGGGTGTCGAGGTGAATTACAGAGTAAAGGAAGCGAGTAAATGTGGGAGTAAAAATGTGATGAGAAATAGGTATTTAGGAATGATTGCATAGAGGTCATGTAAAAGTAGTAATTGTGACTATAGCACTCTACATAGGAGATACTTAAAATGCATGAGAAAATGAAGGCAACACATTAAATGTGATGGAGATGAGGTATTAAAGAAGTATGAAAGGCATGTCAAGAATGGATAGGGTAAGAAATATGGAGGAGAGGTAGAGAATGGTCATTAAAAGGAAGCTGTCTTATCAGTTAGACCAAATGACTAAGAGAGAGATTGTGCATAGCAGAAATAAGTGGATTACTGCATAGAGGAAGAATAAGAATAAACTGAAATGGAGAGAGCATTGGATGCAAGTGGCATGCCAGTGGAGCAGGGAAGAGAGAGTGCCAGAGATGGAAATGGGTGGAGAGAGATTGTGAATAGATATCACTTACAGTCACCTCTTGAATTCATGCGAGTGTAGGTTCTGAAAATGACCATGTAAAGCAAATTTCATATAATTTAAAAGAGTCTATTTCCATAAAGAAAAATTTTAATAGACATAGGTACGTTCCGCAAACGTGTATAAACACATTATACCAAAAAAAAAGAGCTAAGTAAAACACATTTTACAAGTACATAACCAAGCTGACATATGTAAGCTATAAATAAATGTGTACAGTATTAAAGATATGCAGATGAAAAAAATAAATTAACTCACTGTATACGGTGGAGAGGTGTGTGGTGGCAGTGATCACAGTGCTAAGTCTTTAACAACTTTCTAACGATTATTCAGAGAAAAATGGACCATATGACCACTAATCAGAGCTTGTGCCTTTGTTTACCGTATGTTCGGTCAGTACCCTCTGCAGACTAGGATTTTTACCTTTTTTGGAGTGATATTTCCACATAAGTCATTGTTGTACTAGTACGACAATGATTTATGACTCGCTCTCTCACTCTATCTCTCTATCTATCTATCAATCTACCTATCTATCTATCTATCTATCTATCTATCTATCTATCTATCTATCTATATATATATATATATATATATATATATATATATATATATATATATATATATATATATATATATATATATATATAGAGAGAGAGAGAGAGAGAGAGAGAGAGAGAGAGAGAGAGAGAGAGAGAGAGAGATTCATAAATCATTGTTGTACTAGTACAACAGTGATTTTATTTGGAAAAATCACCCTAATAAGGGTGAAAATCCCATTTTGTAGAGGGTACTGATCGACCACACTGTTAACAAAGGCACAAGCGCTGGTTAGTGGTCATTAGGTCTATTTTCCTTCCACTCAGCACCTTTCTTTTTCTCTAGCTCACATTAACCGCTCAGTTTGAATTTTTTTACTTATTTAGTATACGTGCTAATTCAAATTTGTGTACTCTAAACTCGCGTAATGGAGAGGTGACTGTACCAACAAGGTTTGCCATGCCTGGTCAGTGATATAAATTGGTATGACTGGGTGTGGGAATATCACGAAATGAAGTAGTGTGAGGTAAACTAGCTACAGCTGTCTGCCCTCAGAGCAGATCTTAATCCATTTATGCTGTAATTGTCCCAAGCTGGAAGGTGGATGTTCTGTATGTGAAAACTAAGATGACTTCGAGTATTCTTTGATTCAACCACCTCCTTAGAAGGTAATTTCATTGTATATGTATAAAAAATTCTACTTTATATCAGCTCTTAGATACTGTTTTACTATGTCATCATCATCATCATCATATCATCTGGCTTCTAATCATTAGTCGCTACAGCTGATCAATTATCTTCATATCCTCTTTTTTCCCCTGCGTCCTCTTTCACACCATAAAACCTCATGCCCTCTCTCACCACGTCCATAAATCTCCTCTTCGGCCTACCTCTCCCCCCTTCCTCCTGGCAACTCCATCCTCAGCAGCCTTCTCCCAACATACTCCTCATCCCTCCTCAGATCATGCTCAAACCATGTCAATATCGGCTCTCTCAGCATTTCCCTAAATCTTCATACCTGTGCTGTCCCTTTAATATACTCATTCTTTATCCTGTCCATCCTCGTCATGCATAGAGAAAACTGCAGCATCTTCACCCCTGCCACCTCTAACTCTGCCCTCTGTTTTTTTGTGAGCTAATCCATACAACATAGCGAGTCTTACTACCGTCTTGTAAACTTTATCCATAACATTTGCAGGTACACTTTTATCACATATAATTCTTGTCACACTTCTCCACCCACTTCATCTTGCCTGCACTCTCTTCTTCACCTCTTTACTGTTGATCACAAATATTTTAAACTTATCCACCTTTGCCACCTCTATGCCTTGCACCCTCACCACTCCACCACCCTCCCTCTCATTTACACTCATGTATTCTGTCTTGTTTCTTCTTACTTCCACTCCCCTTTTCTCTAGTGCATACCTCTACTTCTCCAAGCTTGCCTGAACCTGTCCCCTACTTTCGTTGTATATCACATTGTCATCCACAAACATCACGGTCCATAGTGACTCCTGTCTGATCTCGTCCATCATCATGTCCTTTACTGTTGCAAACAAGAACGGACTCAGGCACCATCCTTGATGCAGTCCCACCCCTATACTTTGAACCAGTCTGACAGTCCATTTGCGCATCTCACTGCTGTCACGCTGTCCTCATATGTATCTTGCATCACCTTCACATACTTCTCTTCTACTTCGGAATCCTTATACAAAACCACAACTCCACTCTCGGCGCTTTCATATGCCTTCTCTTATTTCACAAATGCACAGTGCACAATTGTTTTGCTATCTCTAGTGTTAAATTATGTTTGCTGTTAAATTATACTGCAGTAAGCATTTGAAAGGAGATTATGATTGTTTCTTTATTAATATTTTTCCTTTTTGTATTTTTTAAGTTATATCATTATACTGTATTCTGATTTGTTATATTAACTTTTGTTTCGTACTTAATTAGGAAAGTAATTATAGTAAACTGTTTTGCTCAGCATGACCAAACTTTAATGTAAGGACTACCTATATTTTGTAGTTTTTTTCAAAGCCTGCTCTGGTACTGTATTCTACAAATATGTGTAGCAGGAATTATGTACCCGAACACAATGATTTCATGAAGTTGCTTTTTTTTTTTTTTATTGTTATAATTTTTGTGGATCTTCAATTAAAGTTTTCTCTCTTAATATCAGTGTTTATATGAGACCAGTTTTGGGGAAAAGGAAGGAGATAATTGAGAGGGATAGGGGTAGGAAGGGACTGGCAGTCCTTCTCTTCCTAAAAATTTTTCCTACCAGAAAACTACTGAGAAAAATGCCATGGAGGTAAGTAAATATGAATCTCTGTTACCTCAGTTCCTTATTGTCATTTATGGACAGGATATAGCATATATGCAAAATTTAAAAGGGGAGCGTACGACTGCAAGTATATTCAACTTGTTGCCGGTCTCTAGCCTGGATTAATGAAGAGGATGGAAGTCA
Source organism: Halocaridina rubra (assembly GCA_037179515.1). NCBI lineage: Eukaryota > Metazoa > Arthropoda > Malacostraca > Decapoda > Atyidae > Halocaridina > Halocaridina rubra. The sequence continues at coordinate 7,220 of JAXCGZ010016384.1, forward strand.
TGGAGTGAATCCTCTGGTTTCAATTTGGTGCCGGGCCTGAGCCTGGATCATGTCTACTTCCGTGTTGTTTTCATTTTATTTATCATTCTCTCGCTATCTCTACAGGCATTAATTTTATTATTATTATTATTATTTCCCCCAGACGGAGGGTGGTAAGAATACTTCCTCCGTGTTCCCCAGCGTGTCGTAAAAGTCGACTAAATGGGGAGGAGCAAGAGGACTGGAAATCCCCACCTCTGTCATTACTTCCCACAAAATGTCAAAGTATTTCCTTTCACTCAGCCACCCCCCTTATATGGGGGAATATGGCTTTTGTACATGGATTATTTTTATTATTATTGTTATTATTTTTGCATTGAAGTAACCTAAATTTTAAGATTTATTTTTGCTAGAGAAAGCCAGGTTGCATCCTCCTCCACTGCTGGGCTTCCCCCTCCCCCCAATTATGTCTCCTTCCTTGCTGTTATCAGGTCCATTGTACAACGTTTTTTCCTTTAATTATATCATTATTTCATTTTATTTGTTTTTTCCTTTATTGCTATTTCTAATTTATATTTACTGAGGGAGGGAGATAAGAACATTTTCGTGTTCCCCTGCATGTCGTAAAAGTCGACTAAATGGAGCAGAGCTAGGGGACTAGGAATCCCCTCCTCTGTATTTACTTCCCACAAAAACTCAAAGTATTTTCTTTGACTCAGCCACCCCCCTTGTAAGGGAGAATATGGCTTTGGTATAAGGATGGATGGATGAATTACTTCATATTTTACAGTAGCTTAATTGAAAATAATTCTTTGATATAGGATGGTCGGTACCTATTAGACCCCTAATACAGTACATTGACTGTATAGTACTGGGAAATATGGTTTCTTTATTCTCTTCTCATTATTTGTCGTGTTTTTATGGTCCCAATTAGCAACAATTAACAGGGACCCCCTTTTATGACCATTACCTTTTTATATGCTAGTAGAATTTTCTGATTAAAATAGTATGAGCAATATGCATATTTAGCATTTATATTTTATTGAATCGGCAAAATTTCTCTTCCCCTGAGCATACATTAAAGCAAATCTTGCCTTACTAATATAGCACATGTCTAGGCACAATGCTTGCACTCCTGCAGGATCAGCCCTCATTTCCTGATATAAAGAGGTCATTGACTTGCAACTTCTGATCCTACTAAAACCTACCTACTCTTTGCAGTCAACGTCCACTGACTTTGACTATGGATATAACTGGGAGATCATGGACAATGTCATTGAAAGATGTTTTTGCCTAGAAAAGCACTTAAACTCACTACAGTACATTTAAGAATGCAAGGTTTCTTCCTTGTCTGACAGAAAATTGCGGTCAATTCCACTCCCAACAGCAACCCATATACCACTGAAAAGGCTTAAGAAAGTATAGTGTGTTGCCAGGGACCACAGATATTCTGTTTGAGACATTCAGTCAAGCTAAAAACCTTAGCACCAATTGCTGAACAAGTACTCTTACTTATGATAAATACCCAACTAGTGTTTATCATCTCAATTACACTTTTCTTAATTTCATGCCCCCCTCTTCCTTCCTTATGTCAGTCCCCAAATGGTGAAAAGGTGCTCTCAGCACTAGCATATATAATTCTATACATTCCCATAAAGTTTAAATCTTTCTTATAAACATACCTAAATTATGAGACAATTTTTTTTTTTGTACATTTGGACAAATATTCCAAAATAACGTCCACAAAGTTAACTCTTCAACACATCCAATACGACCCGTTTCCATTGTCGGTTAGAATGGTAATAACCACTACAACAGCAATAAAATTAAAACCATCCATCCATGTACCAAAGCCATATTCCCCCTTATAAGGGGAGTGGCTGAGTCAAAGAAAATACTTTTACATTTTGTGGGAAGTAAATACAGAGGGGAAGATTTTCAGTCCCCTCACTCCGTCCCATTTAGTCGACTTTTATGACACGCAGGGGAACAAGAGGAAGTATTTTTACCCCCCTCCTTGAGTTATATCATTATAACTTGTTAATTAAAACCTCCACATCAAAGTGAGTCTCTTCTTCCAATATTATTATTATTATTATTATCATCCTCTTCTTCCATCCGAGATGTGCAGGATACGAAGCATGGTCAGCTTCTAGGTCCCGTCTAAATTATACAAATTAAGATATTAAAGTTGGTGAGCATATACTACTAAGTACGAAAGCCATGGGCAAGTACTTGCGAATGAATACAGTTCTAAAACTGCCTGATGACGGAACAGATTTAAAGTTATTTTCTTCTGTGTTCCCCTGCGTGTTGTAAATGGGGCGGAGCGAGGGGGACTGGGAATTCCCTCTGTATTTACTTCCCACAAAAAGTCAAAAGTATTTTCTTTGACTCAGCCACCCCCTTATAAGGGGGAATATGGCTTTGGTAAGTCAAAGTATTTTCTTTGACTCAACCACCCCCTTATAAGGGGGAATATTGCTTTGGTAAGTCAAAGTATTTTCTTTGACTCAACCACCCCCTTATAAGGGGGAATATGGCTTTGGTATATGGATGGTTGAAATATATGTAGATCTATTGAACTACCTTCCAACAGTAGCGATAAAGAAAGGTCGCCATGAGATCAGAGTAAAAGTTGCTCTATTTTTCTAGCACTGGAACATTACAATAATGATAATTCGGATTTGTCACGCGAAAGTGACGCAAACGTCGTGTCCCAGACGTATGGACGCGACGTAGTGGGAGAGACTCGTGCTCATGCAGGTGAAACTGACGTAATCCGTAACCCCGTAATTAAGGTAAATAAAAACTACAACAACTTAATACAGTAATTCACTTGTTTCGTGAAACTTTTGGCATATAACGGCTGGTGTTTTCTCATCGTAATTTATTAAGGTATGTGTTAAGATTCATTATATGCATACCTTCCATAGCCTACCCGAGAAATCAGCGTGACCACCACTTCCTGAAATGTGCTGTTCCGCTATATAAACATTCAAATTGGTAAGACACGTTTTATGCATTTTTTTTTTTTTATGTTAGGTGTTGGTGTGTGTTGAATTAATCTGATTTTTTTTAAATCACTGTATTTTGTGCTAGGACTGATATTGGTGGCTGGCGGTGGTTACCCAATTTGTGCAACCAAACCTAACTTGACTCGACTAACAAAACTTAACTAAAATTTGAACCCTCACGTACCTTCAAAGGGGGGAATTTGGGTGTTTATGCAGCATTGTGGTACATATCAGGAAGTGGTTGCAATGCTGATTCCTTGGGTAAGCAATGGAAGGGGTGCATATAACGAATATTAACTACCTGTATATATATATATATATATATATATATATATATATATATATATATATATATATATATATATATATATATATATATATATATCAAATAAGCACATTACATATGTGAAAACATGAATAATTTTTTTGCCCCGACTGGGACTCGAACCTAAGACTTATGATTACTAAGTCAAGGCGCTACCACTACACCACAGAAGGTTAAAAGGAACCCAACCTTATAGCTCATATCTGCTATACTTAGGAATGAACGCATTCTATCTGAATGCCACTATGTTCATATTACAGATTCCCCAACCTCACTCGTGGCTTCATTTTAGCATTTAATTCAAGTCCCAATCTCATTCGGGCATGAAATATCAAATAAGCACATTACATATGTGAAAACATGAATAATTTTTTTTACCCCGACCGGGACTCGAACCTAAGACTTATGATTACTAAGTCAAGGCGCTACCACTACACCACAGAAGGTTAAAAGGAACCCAACCTTATAGCTTATATCTGCTATACTTAGGAATGAACGCATTCTATCTGAATGCCACTATGTTCATATTACAGATTCCCCAACCTCACTCGTGGCTTCATTTTAGCATTTAATTCAAGTCCCAATCTCATTCGGGCATGAAATATCAAATAAGCACATTATGTAATGTGTAATATGTAATGTGCTTATTTGATATTTCATGCCCGAATGAGATTGGGACTTGAATTAAATGCTAAAATGAAGCCACGAGTGAGGTTGGGGAATCTGTAATATGAACATAGTGGCATTCAGATAGAATGCGTTCATTCCTAAGTATAGCAGATATAAGCTATAAGGTTGGGTTCCTTTTAACCTTCTGTGGTGTAGTGGTAGCGCCTTGACTTAGTAATCATAAGTCTTAGGTTCGAGTCCCGGTCGGGGTAAAAAAATTATTCATGTTTTCACATATGTAATGTGCTTATTTGATATTTCATGCCCGAATGAGATTGGGACTTGAATTAAATGCTAAAATGAAGCCACGAGTGAGGTTGGGGAATCTGTAATATGAACATAGTGGCATTCAGATAGAATGCGTTCATTCCTAAGTATAGCAGATATAAGCTATAAGGTTGGGTTCCTTTTAACCTTCTGTGGTGTAGTGGTAGCGCCTTGACTTAGTAATCATAAGTCTTAGGTTCGAGTCCCGGTCGGGGTAAAAAAAAAAAAATTATTCATATATATATATATATATATATATATATATATATATATATATATATATATAATATATATATATATATATATATATATATATATAGATAGATAGATAGATAGATAGATAGATAGATAGATAGATAGATAGATAGATAGCTAGATAGATAGGTAAATTTTTAGAAGAGGGGATTATAAGTGTCGAAAAAAAAAAATTTGGTGCATCCTAACCTAGCCTAGCCTAAGCTCACCTAGGGGAACGCATCCTCCCTAGCAGAGAGCTTCGCTCCTAGACTCCATTGGGGTATTTATAATCCCCATAACTAAAATAATACCATATATATATATATATATATATATATATATATATATATATATATATATATATATATATATATATATATATATATATATATATATATATATATATATATATATATATATATATATATATATATATATATATATATATATATATATCAATTAAGCACATTACATATGTGAAAACATGAATCATTTTTTTTTTTTTTTTTTTTTTTTTTATAATTTCTAAAGAGATGTATCGATGTATTATATGCAGTTTCTCATTGGTGTTTTATATTTTGTAGTTATTGCTTTCAAATATTGTATTGTATACAGTATTTGAATATTTGATATTGAACTAATCAAACATAAAGAATATGAATCGGAATTGACATATTTTTTGCAGTTATTATCTGCTTTTCTCTGACATGAAGATATTTATCTCATTGTAGATTGAATTTAAAATGAGAGAGGTTGTATCTTCTCTTGTGCCTTGGGCCCAAGTATGCAAAATGCTTGAAAAAGTGCAAACTGCTGTCAAGGGTGAGAAAAAAGAAATGCTGCTGAAATTTATATCTCAGTACCGGGAACTTCTCAAGAAGAACAAAGAAAAAGATAAACAGGCTGTGAGTACGAATACTGAATTTTTTTTCATATTGTTTTGTTAAAAAAGAGGCCTTATCTCTGAGTGAGCATTTTAGGAAAACAATTGAAAAGTAGGGTTTCATCAAACTCTGGCCATCTTTGCTCTTTGCTGGTTGAAAAAATGTTCAAGGTGGGATAGATTGCCAACTCCTCCATTCAAGATCCTTTTAGTCAGGTCTTGAGATATGCGAGGAAGGTAAGAGTGGAATTTTTTATCCCCCTGCACCAGAGGTATTTAGTTTTAGCAATCTCCTGCAACACACAAGGAATACAAAGATAGCATTCTTTCACCTCCACCTTCAAAGGAAAAATATTACTCACTCTTAAAATTCTTGTATACTGTAATTTGTTCTGTAATCTTGAATGCTTTTAGAGATACTGTACAGTATTACTATATATGGCAAGAGTGACTATAATCTCCTTAGAACAACATTATAATTACTATTATCTCAGATGATGAAAACACAATATCTCCTAAATACAGACTTGATATACGGTACTGTATACTGTATCCTAAAGATATTATACTAATAAGTAAGAGGCCCTTTAATGCTCGTAGTGTTACAATTTTTGAAACTAATAGCTTTCCTTCTTCATATTCAACGATCCGGCCACCAACAGAGAAAAAGCTACACTACAACATATTACTCCATTCTACTCACTATCCCTAAATATTTTCTCATTATGAAATTTCCTATTGCCCCTTCAGGAAGACTTGCTGTCACTCAATGACGTTAGTTATGTAGATTATATATGACTTTGCTTAGACTCAGTTTATCAGTTGCTTGTCTCTTAACCGTAATGGTATTATTTATATGCTTTTTTCTTTCAGACTGACAGCTTTTTCCCTGTGTTGCGAGTATTGCTGCCCGCTCTTGATCGAGCAAGAGGTGCATATGGCGTAAAAGAACGCAAGCTTGCAGAACTCTATATTCGCATATTAGGCTTAAAGAAAGATGGCATTGATGGGCAAAAATTACTGAATTTCAGGTAAATATACCAATGTGTAGGAATATACACTAATAATATGCAGGATATTGAAAGAGATTTAGTTGGAAATTAAATCTATTTAAAATAAAATTTACATATTTCTCTACATTACGTATGCTTCTTATCATACAAGATTATGTTGATGGAAATAATTGCATATGTTTGTGTTTACATATTCAACTATAGTACCTACTTCACTGTACAGTATACATGTACTACTATTAAAGAGCCATATTTTATTCATTTGAAGGATATGTCAAACCAGAAGTGCTCTTCATTTTGATGGAAGAGCTCTGCAAGAAATTTAACAGATATTTCAAATTAAACATTTTAGACCAGCCTGATATTTCTTGAAAAGAATTTATGAGGCCCCTGGGTAACATAAATAGAGGAAAAGTTAAACAACATGGATTGGAAATAATTAGAAATGGGTATGTGAAATATCAAAGGAGTGAGATAGAGGATGATCGGTGTTGTATTGGAGATAATAATAATAATAATAATAATAAACTTTATTTCCATTACAATACAATGGGTATTCGTCAGCCGGGACAAGCCCCAACCCCCCACTGTGGTGCCCTGCCACAGCAGTTCCTGCCAGTAAACAGCTTAAACTCTCGGTCTTGGACGGGGACCGATCTTTCGACCTCGTGAATGCGAAGCCAGCGCGTTACCACTGTACTAGCCAGCAGGGATCTTTGATTGTAAAGGCTGAAAAAGAAGTGATGTTAGACCTCAAGAAGCAATGACTCTTTTTGAGGGGATGGAATGTGCCCTAAAAGTCATTGAACGAGGCATAATATAGCGTGTTGTAATGGTGAGGCTTAAGAATATAGATTACTGTTAATTTAGACCGGGTGGTAGAATAATCATTATAAGTACATTAAATGACAAATTTTTGACCGTTCACATGCCATGGGCCATGCGCTTTGTTATAAAGTTGTACTTGTTAGAGCTAATATGACATTCTGGGTATAAAATAAGTGTGCCTCATTGAATTTATCAAGTTAAGCCTCCTTCATTCTGTTACAAAAAATTAAAATTTTAGAATTTTTGATACTGTGAAAGTTATTCTAGTGGCATGTGTCATATCATAGCCTCTAAATATTCAGAGTTTACCAGTAGAAATATCTAACTACATTTACATATAATTTCACTTTCGTCATATATATAAGGTAAAGAATGTTTTAAAAGATTAAATATCAGTATTAGTAGTGATTTTCTATTTCCTCAGTTTTGACATTGAGGTCTATTTTTTTCTCTCATAATAATAGGTAAGTTCAAAGAGATTTTTTTCCTTTCATGCAGGAAGCCTAAATCAGCTGGAGGTAGTGAAGCTGCAGATTTTGCTGACGTTGCATACTATGTATTGAGAAGCCGATGCCCTGACAAAGGAGATATGACTTTAGAAAAGGTTGACACCCATCTTACTGCCATTGCAGAAAATTATGCAGCTAAGAAACATGGTATTTATTTGTTATCCAATGTTAGTTATTTAAATAATTTTTTTAACATATGCTTTGCAAACCTGTACAATATTTACATAAATATCACTTTGTAAATTTTTTCTACCGCTTGACAAGACTATACGAAAGTATTAATGTATATATCTTTTTCTCATATGATTATTTTTAAAGCAGATCGGGCAATGAAAGTTCTGGTCCATGGCTTAGGATCCTTGTAGTCTTATGGTGTAAAATTAGCTTATCCGGTTGCACAGAGCAAAATTGATTAAAATAATATCCTTAGTTGCACTGGGGATCCTTCTGTTTTAGGAAAATATTTTAATACTATCAATTTATGACATATTATTCCTGGAACAAGCCACCTCCACTTAGTGGTGTTAGGAGGAAAATCTGGCCGGAAATATTCGACCCAAAATTAAATCTTTATAGCTGTAGAAGATGTTATTTCAGTGAAGATCAGCGATATATGATTTTCTGTTACTTCAGTGCTCATATTTCTTATATATTAGGTGATTTATAATATATATTTATTTTACCACATTTGAATATATTGTTGATGTTTAGTTTCCTATCATATTTGAGTCATTTAATGCATTTTAGTTGTGCTTTGGCCAAAACCATATTAATTAGAGCTCTGAATATATTTTTGGATATGCCATGCATAAAGACGTTAAAATAATATCTACTTTATTCATTAATATTTTGTGCTGTTTTCATTTTGTAAATTTGTGATGTATTGTAAATCTTTATGCGTGTAGAGCTTGTGCGCTTGCCAACATCCCATGTAAACTTATTAGTTTAATAGATTAAGAAAAATAAAGAAAGAGGGACCCCAAATTTGCAGAAAGAAAAATGAGTGGTAGTTTAGAGGAAAGAGTCACATAGGTAAACATTAATGACCAAGTAGGAATAGGAGTAAGAGACAGTAGATTGAAAAAACCCTTCAAAGACTTAAAACATTGACAGTATAGCAATTAAGGGTTCCAAAAAAGACCTGTCAATGAGAAGACTTCATCACCTCTCCATATGTCAGTTTTTATCAGTTACCATCCGGTATATTTTGCTAACTGGTCTTGTACTCTGATGTATTCTTAAAATCTAGTGAAAAATGCAAGTCAGCTACCCCTCTGCATCAAACTGGATGATCAAATTGTGTTGATCATAACTACTTCGAAATGTGATTGTTTTGTGAAAAAAGTTGGCTAAAAGTTGCAGTCTTGGTAATATTTCATACATCTATAGAATATCTTGGAGGTAAAGGCATTAGTGGATATATATATATATATATATATATATATATATATATATATATATATATATATATATATATATATATATATATATATATATATATATATATATATATATATATATATATATATATATATATATATATATATATATATATATATATATATATATATATATATATATATATATATATATATATATATATATATATATATATATATATATAAACAGTGTTTGATTTTAAGTAAATGGCAAGACCCCTTTTTTTTAGATATTAAATCGCACATGGCTTCTAAGATAGATCTTTCTTACATGTATGTAATTCATCTTTAATTATGTTGCTATCAGGTTGTTGCTCTTTAAATTTCAGAGGAAGTCGAACGCTCTTTATTGGAGATGCTTCGTAGCATGACAGCTCTTGAACAGAAATGGCTGATAAGAGTTCTCCTAAAAGATATGAGACTTGGTATTGGCCAAGGTACGATATTTAATGCATGGCATCCTGACGCAAAGGATCTTTATGATGTCACTAACAGTTTGGAGAAGGTATTTCTATTATCACTCACCATTTGAGTATCTTGTGACTCTTTGGAGTTACCATTTCTTTAAGTGTGTGTTTAGATGTGAAATGTAATGTAAATAGTCGTAAAACAATATAATGTGTTAGGTAACAGGCCCAAATATTAAAATTACTAAGTAAAGGGAGACATGCTATAATGCAGCCAACTATACATGTATGAAGAGTGCCACAGCTTGTTTGCAGTACTGTATAGGACATTTCCATTTGACTTAGAGGAGTTGCTGTTGGACCTCTAATTTTGTACATTTGTGATAAATGCATAACTATTAGGGTAAAGATTTTATTGAAGATTTTTTTTTATTGAACATATGTTTCCACTATTCTGTAATGTTTAATATGTGTAATAAATCTATGAATGTATAAAGATTGCAGTCCATAGATTTTATAAAGTTAAAGGCAATTACAGCAATCATGTGGCACTCTTTTCATATAAATTTGACTTTTCATTTTTCCAAAGTTTAATTTTATTTAATCATGTTGATAAATATTTATATACACTGCATTAAGAACATGAAGTCTGTAGACAGTCTGGATGAATATAGAGATGTACATTCTTTACTCATTGTATATCTTGTCCTTATATATAGTAAATGCATCTCGTCAAGTTAGGGAAATTACTATGATTTTTTAATGGCGTCTTCATCAAAACTTGTTTGTACACAGTAATATTTTTCATTAAAGTGAAAATACACTCAAAAAGTGTGTCTATTCTTCCTGGAATTTTTCTCCATTCTATTTAGAAAGGGTGAGGATGGGCAGGTCATGATGAAGTACAACTGTCATAATTATTTTAATAATTAACCATCATCTGGCTGCAAGAGAGTATGGCATTTTATTAATAACAAAAATGTCATTAGAAAAGTGAGAGAAATAAGATATTTTTTGTATTTTGACTAACTATTGTCCTCTTGTGATGTAGTGCAATGGTATAATTATATTTATCAGCAGAATACAGTATTTTCTAACTTCAAGGTGATGGATTTACTCTTTGCTTTCGGTTTATAGGTGTCAAGTACTCTAAGTGATCCCAGTGTACGTCTACATGAAATTGAAGTTTCTTTATTCTCTGCTTTCCGTCCAATGTTAGCCGAGCGCGCTGTGCTTGACAAAGTTGAAAGTCAAATGAATCGCAAAACATACTATGCAGAGACCAAATTTGATGGGGAAAGATCACAAATACATAAAAGAGGAAATGTTTACAAATATTTTTCCAGGTAAGAAAACTGTATCAGCAACTGTATTTACTGGAATATTCACTTTGCTTCCTTTAAGTACACTCTGTTGCCGTTCTGCTTAAGCATTAACAGCAGGGTAGTAAATATCGGAATTTGATGTAATGGAATGTCATGTCAGAAGTTTTACTTTCTTGAATAAGCTTTTTATTTATATTACTTTCTTCCACGAGATAGTAGGTGGACCACAAAATATAAAAGAAAACTGCATGATATAAACGATGAATCTTGCTTCCTTCTATATTCTTAAACATTTGTCTACTGATACACTCATACGTGCTGTATATATTGAAAGAGAACGTGCCATTCCATATCCCACTGAGCAGGGTGACCACTTCCGTAGCAAAAGAAGTATTGTAGTAGGGTTTTATATTTTTCCTATCCATTTGATGATAAATTTTTAGTGTTAGCATTATCAAAATGCTCGTATGTTTTTGTTTACTATCTTGTTATGAGCATTCAGGATTTATCGTATTATTATCTATCTATATACAAGAGCCATATTACCCCTTATAAGGGAGGGTGTCTGAGTCTAAGTCAAATACCCTGACTCTTTGTGGTTAGAAAATACAGTAGAGGGGATTCCCAGCCTCCTTGCTTATTTTCAACACTCTTTAATTATGTTCTAATATTTTATGAATTCCACCTTTTTTATTAGTGTTATATTGCTCCTATCTTGCAGTGTTGAGGATTGCTGTAGTAAAGGGCATATGATTGTGCAGTATGAAAAATTCTTTTTGTATGTCTTGACTTAACTATATTCCGTATTTTCATCCTGCTTCTTTTGAAGGACTCTACCAGAAATAAGTTTTTGAAATGTAGTAGATTTTTCCAGTAAGAATGATTTACTTAACTATAGATAATTTTAAAATTTTTATTAATGTGCCCGTAAAAACTTTTGCAATATAAAATCAATCAATCCATGAATGTGAATATGATCTATTTTAATAGTTCCTTCCACAGTGCTAGGTCGTTTATAAAGATTTTCCTAAATTTAGTCAGCGTACAGGCTAAATAACAGTACTCAGTGGCAAACTCGTAGATGGGCTGTAGGAATTTTGTTCTAGTTTTGCTCTTGCTGAGAATAATATCCATTGCTAATGTTGGATGATTTTTTATCCTGCAGTATAGCTGTTAATGCTGATTCATAATAGGATCTATCCGTATATGTATTGTTTTAAGTATTTTTCTGTATTTATATTAAGCACCAAAAAATGACACTTTTGTAATCTTATATTTTGTTATTTTTATATGAAACATTTATATATAAGACATTGCAAGTACCTTTATTTTTTTTTTTCATTTTATATGTATGATATACCAAATACGGTATAAATATATTGTATCTTACTGTTTTGAAACATGAGATGTAACATATGAAACTCTTAAAATTTTTTATACTTTTAATATAAGGTTTTCGTAGGCTTCAATTTATTTCCATATATTTTCAGAAATGGGTTTGACTTCACAGATAACTTTGGTGGTGACCCAAATTCAGGAATCTTTACACCTTACCTTCATGGTCTATTTAAATCATTTGTACAGGAAGTCATTATAGATGGGGAAGTCATTTGTTGGAGTAAGACCCACAGAACAATTATATCTAAAGGTAAAAGTGTATTTATTTATTTTCTATGTCAAAATATCAAAATGCTCTGTATAGCAGAGTGTAATGAAAGCTTTCTTCTGTTTTTTTTGTTTCAGTAGGTTTGTCCTACTGACTTTAGGAAGCTATGGAGTTATGCCGCCTTTGTATGATATAAGTTTTCCTATTGCTGGTTTTTGTAGTAGCTCTGCTAGAAGTCAGTCTTTTAACTATATTTTTTTTTTTCTTTTTGCTGATGTCAATCAGGTGAGCACATGGATGTAAAAAAATCTGCGTGACGATGGAGATTATCAGGGTCTGCCTGTGTGCATTTCGACATCATATATTTTGAATGGGCGAGGCAAGTATAGATAGAGTTGAAAAGCAGATTGGCCTTCAGTTACAAAGCTTTTACACTTTTACTAATTAAAGATGGACATTTATTGCTTACAGCAAGCCTATGCAAGCTCATTTTGCAAAGATAATTTTTTTTACATTTAGTGTTTCTGGAAAAAGATGGATCTTTTTAATTTTTCTAGCTATTAATTGGTAACTTTTATGCAAAAAATATCAGAGTTTGTGTTGCTAGTTTTTCTCTTACTTGGTAAAGGGCTTTTGAAATAATGACCTCTTGGTTAACTTTTAGTTTTTTTCAGAGATTTTTTGTTTTTTGCTCTTAATATAACATTTTAGAGATCTGAAAAAGCAAGCAGCTGTTTAAATGTTTAAAGTAGTAGTGCTTAGAAAAAGCAGTGATTTTTGTGCTGCTAGAATTATACATACTGCTATGCTTTAACTAAAGAATTTTAAGTAAATTGCCTCTTGATTAAGACTTGGATAGACTTAATGAACATTGTTCTACATTTACTTTTTGCAGAATAGTGAAATGAAACTGACATTAATTTATTTCTGCTGTGTTTGTTGTCTTTGTAATAATAGGTGCTGGACTAACCTTCCTCTATCTGAAAGATGTGCAAAAACTAGAATCTGTCGTAACCACCTCTCGAGGGACGTGTTTCACATATCTACAAAAAACTGAGGTTCATTCAAAGTAAGTAGGGAGGAAGATTTTCCGTGTCTGTATTTCCCATTGTGTTGTAGGTGGACTAAAAAGAAGTAAGGGAAACAAAGGGTTTAACAGCTCAGCCACCTTAATAAAAAATTTTCTTGCCATAGAAACAGCGAACGGGAAGAGGGAAAGGACGGGCAGGGTGAAGTAAGTTTGAGAGTATCATGTATTGGTTATTATTGTTGACATCCATTAAATAT